>JANTPZ010000868.1:0-27124 GCA_025593235.1 Vachellia pachyceras | reverse complement strand
GTACATGAGACACAAGTTGGAAAAATATGAGCAAGTGAACTGAAAAATATCTCATATATTCTATAAAAGATAAAAAAAATGAGATTTTGGTTAAAAAAAATATTTGCAGTCATGCATCCCAGAAATTATTCAGTTATTTTATTAATAATTTTTTTTTAATTTTGATGGGAGACTTTTACCCCATTTCCCTCAAAAAATGTCTGAATATATGTTTTATCAAAATTAAAGGACTAAATTAATAAAGACACAGAAGAAAATGCGTTGACTAAACTTTTTTTTTTTGGGGCTAAAATGCAATAACTGAAACTAAAACTAAAACTAGGACTAAAACTAAAACGTAGGTTTTTGACTATACATGTTTACAATCTAACAAGGCCAGAGGAAGCAGATAGAAGGGCCAGTTTCATTAAGCCGAATTAGACCGATTAGTGCTAAGCTCCAGGAGTTGCTGTGGTGTTATTTCACGTAGATGATTGTAGGTGGATCGGTGGATGAATTTACAAGCTAACATCTGTTCCACTGGCCATTGCAGAAATCCTTTTAATTATAATACACGGATTATGAAAAGAGATTTACACGGATTGTATTGAAGCAGTGAGCATACCAACACAGGCGGATTTACATGTAAATGAGTGGGATTAGCCGCGTTCTCTGATTTCCAAAAATTATGTTACTATTTGATCTACTTGTTTATTAATTTTGGTACTACGGCTGGAAAAATTAAGACATAGGTTTTTGGCTATAGATGTTTGAGAGCGGTGAACTATTCTGAACTGTGAACTTCGAAGCTATGGCGTCGGAGAGTAAGCAGACCGGTAACCCTGATGCTGCCACCAAGGACAACAAGAGAAAGCGTTATCTACCTCATAATGTCTCTGTTCTCTTCCCATTTTATGTTTGGCTCCCAATCATTTCCCTTACTTTTTTATGTTCCCTAAAATACTTTCGCTTTCTTGTGTATGAATTTGAACTTGTTATTGCTGTTTCAGAAATCGGTGAAGAAGAAGGGTTCACATCCATTGCGCCCTGGCATACAAGGATTTTTCATCACTTGTGATGGGGGAAGGGAACATCAGGCCTCACGAGAAGCTCTCAATATCATTGAATCGGTACTATTTTGAGTATTTTCCTTTCTTATTACTGATAATTATTTGTTGGTGTTTCTCATTATTGCAAATTCCCTTTACATGCTAATTTAGTTGGTGGGAACTTGTTTAGCGAGTTTGATTACCAAGCCCCAGCTTACTCACCATGCATTTTGTTTCATAGAAATGAACCCACTCTGCCCTCGTATTAAACAGTTAGCTCACTGGGCTAATCATTATGGCTGGGTAAAGGGTGAAATTTTAACATTATAATTGAGCGTGTGGTGTTTGAGAAAATCACGAGCGGATGGGTAATTTGTCTCAATCGTTTTCTACCTTTCGATCAATGCTTTACTTTGTCACATATCTTTAACGAGCTAAGTGTTAACTTGAAAACTGACGGCATTTTGGTTATTGTTTTATCACAAGCCATGTGTCATAAAAAAAAAATATTTTGCTTCTTATCCTGAGCTAGGTAATCTTTTTTTTTTTTGGATTGTAAGTTATTATTGTAGTTTTTAATAAAGCCAGGTTTGATTTGTGGATCAGTTTTGGATTTAATAACTTATTATATGTTGGATAATAATACTTGTTTAGAGATAATGCCGGTCCATCACTCAATAGGTTCCATTAAACTAGTTTTCAATGTTGTTCTTGGATAACAACAACAATGATATACATGACGAGCAGCGTAGTGAAGAGAGCAGTGCAGTGGATGTGTCCTGCTAATCTGCAGGTTTTTTTGGCCATTAAATTCACTGGTTTTGGCCTAAAAAGGGTGTATGAAGTTCTTCTGCAGTGTGCTTTCTTGGTCTTTTTTTAGTGAACTAGTTTCTTGGCTTCTTTATTGGTTTCAGCTGATGATGATTTTTTATTGGCATCCTTATGGATTCACAAAGTGATTGTAAAGTTCTTCTGATATGATGAGTTTGTAATATTTCAAGTCTGTGATTCGTGAGGCCCTTGTTTTCTGCATTTCTTCTCTGCTCCTCTCTTCTCTTCATTACACTAGTATTTCTATTTTGGTCAAAGAATAATTTTATGCTATCCTCTGGTTTCTGTTCTGACTTGTGGAAAATAGATTTAAAAACATTGAACGAAAAACTATTGCATTAAAAATATGAAGAAGAAATCTTTGTTTTTAAAAGTAGAAAACTGTTTTTGAAAATAGGAACCCAAGGGCCTCTTTTTCCTGGAGCACCCCCCCCCCACACCAAAAAGAAAAACTCGGAAGAGTTTGTTTTCTGATCATGCTATATCTGTTCTATGAGTAATAGAGTTATTCCAATTTGTGGTTCTGTGAGATTTGTTATGTATGCATGAACAGTCTTACATCTATGGGTGGAGTATTAAAGTCTGAACATTTTCTCAATTTTCTAGTTTTTCTGTGCTTATATCCATGATCTATTTTAATAATATTATATTTCCTCATATGCCTTGCAGTTTTATGAAGAGCTAGTTCATGGAGAAGATTCAAATGTTAAGCAGTTACCAAATAAACCTTTGAATACCAAAATTACATTCTCAGATTCTGACTCTTCTAGTGACGGTGGTGGTAGTGATGATGAGGGGGTACAAGAGGGAGAGGAAAAGGGGGGAAATAAGAATAATTCTGACATTTCTAATTCTAATGATAATAATGTCAATAATGGGAATGGAACTGTTGAAGAATCAGGTTCTGATAAAATTGATGATGGGTGTGCTCAGGAAGAAGAAAAAGTTGATGAGCCACAAGCAAAGAAACAATGCTGCAAAATAGATGGGCCAACATGTGATTCTGATGGCAAAGGGAAAGAGAAGTCTATTGACAGGCTGATTGAAGCTGAACTCGAAGTACTGGGAGACAAGAATAAGGTTGGTTCAGAAGAATCTTTATCACTACCTTTCTCTGGTGCTACTGCAAAAATGATTTTTCTCACAGCTTCTCTTTTGTTTTTAATTCTATCTGTTCATATAGCTATTCTTATAGTTCCCTACACATTCTAGCACACATTCATGTTCATTTAGATAAAGCTTAGTTGATTAGCGTCACAAGAAGGTACTGAGTATTTTATTCTCTAAATAAGGTTCCAGAAATGATGAGATGCTTATTGTGGTAATTATAGAAATAATTATGTAAATAGGTATTTAAAAAAATAGAGAAATAAGTGGTAGATTATGTGAGATAGGATAGAAGAGGTATTAAGGACTAATTATCTCCTAATATCTCGGATGATTGTAACCTCTGTACCCTATATAATATGTAACCTCCTACCGTGAATATTATGCATTTATTTGAATATCATGTGTCTTCACTTATTTTTTCAGTTGCCTCCCTTTTGAGGATTTTGTCCGGTACTGCATTTGGGGTGGAAAAAAATATTGCCTGATATTGGTGTTACGAGTCTTTTCAATAATATTGCCCGTGTCTAAGAAAAAATGTGATTTTTTATCCATCGCATTTCTGTTGAGTTTTGAAGTCTCGGTAGTTTACCATGTTAGTGTTATGGTTCATTTTTGTTTTGTTTAACTAAATATGCTTGTCACTTGAGGCTTTTTTTTACTTGGCCGGGGTCATCTTGCATGATAGGGAGTGCCATTCGTACTGCTATACGGCAATCTAACTGATTGCATTGGTTACAATTGACACTTTGTGGTGGTAGATTTGAGTCTCATCTCTTTTTCTTCCTTTTCTCTGATAGAATCTTTTTTCTTTTTGCCTTTGGAGCAAGACAATATGCTTACTTCTTCAGTCATTATGTTCTCCCTCTCCCTCCCTCTCTGTGGTGTTCATTTCTTCTTTACTCCTGTTCTTTCATTTGTGCATTTGTGAGTGCATGTTGCTGGTTCTGTTTTTGCAGAGGTGCTTTTTCAAGCTTGACTCAGGCTGTAACGGAGTTGTGATTGTTCAAATGCGAAAGAAAGATGGAGGCCCAGGCCCCAAAGACATAGTACAACACTTGGTGACTTCTGCAGCATCGACAAGAAAACACATGTCAAGGTTTGTGCATGTGCATGTTTATCTCTCTTTCCGTTATATCATGCAAAGCACATGCATAGCAAAAGTAATAATGTATTGATTTCTGTCATACACATACTTCTAGGTTCATCTTGAGAATTTTGCCAATTGAGCTAGCTTGCTATGCTTCAGAAGAGGAAATTTCAAAAGCTATCAAGCCTCTTGTAGAATGTTATTTTCCTGCAGAAACTCAAAATCCACAAAAGGTAATAATGCCCAAGTATTTCTTATTCTGTATTTGCATTTTCTTATTAAATGTATTGAGAAATATTATAATTCTGCCATCGATTATATTTCCAGATTACTCCTAGATAATGTGCTCAATTTTGTTTACACTGTTTTCTTTTTCCTCACCAACCACCAGACGAGACTTGGTTTGTATAAAGCTATAGAATGAATCCTTATCTTATTCATGATCAGAGGAAGACATATATACACACGGTAGGCAAAAAAAAAAAGTATCTCCGAAGAATAATATATGATCCTCTAAGAATAATATCCGATTCTATACAAATTACATTAATTTTGATATCTTTACACTCCCCTTCAAATTGGAGCGTAAATGTTACCTTCAAACCTCACATCCTGTAGAGATAACATTTTCTTTGATCTTATCCTGAACGAAATGACAATCAATCTCGATGTATTTTTTGCGTTTATGAAAGATGGAGTTGGAGGCTATATGTAAAGTCGCTTTATTGTCACACCGTAACTTCGCTGGTAATGAAGTTTTGAGACCAACCTCTTTTAATAATTGATACATCCACACTATCTCACACATGGATTGTGCCATGGGTCTATATTTTGCTTCTGCGTTGGACCGGGATACCATATTTTGTTTCTTACTTCTCCAGGATAATAAATCTTCACCCACAGACATAGTATTATGTAGTAAACCTTTTAGTAGCTTTCGGTCCATCACAATTCGCATCACAAAAACACTCAATGTTTATGTGTTGATTATTCTTGTATAATATACCATGGTGGGGGATTCCTTCAAGCAATGCAAGACATGCTCTAAGGCCTTTCATTGGTTAACAATTGGCAACGCCATGAACTAGCTGAGCACACTGACTGGAAAGGTGATATCAGGATGAGTCACTGTGATATAGTTTAATTTCCTAATCAGTCTACAATATCTCTCGAGATTTTCAAATGGTTTGCTCTTATCATCATCAAGTAGTTCACTCTTATCATCCTCAAACAAGTTTTTTGGTAGTCTACTCCGTCAATATCAAGAAGTGGGTTAAGCATAGGGAAAATGCAGGTGTACCTCCTAGTTTTCCTTTTTCTTTCAGCAAATCGAGGACATATTTCCTTTGTGTTAAGAAAATGCCTTTCTTACTCCACATAACTGCAATCCCTAGGAAGTACTTTAATGGGCCCAAGTTTTTTTGTTTGGAAGTGAGAGTTAAGGAAGGACTTGAGTGATGAGATTCCTAAAGTATTACTACTAATAATTGCAATATCATCGATATACACAACCAGAAGGGTTATGCCAATATCTGTTCTGTGATAAACCACAGAGTGATCACACTTTGACTCATGCCAAATTTTTGAACCACAGAGCTAAACCTGTCAAACCATGCACGGAGACTACATACTTCCCTCGACTCCCCCTATGCAACAAAACCAGATGGTTGCTCCATGTAAACTTCCTCATGAAGATCACCATGCAAGAAGGCATTTTTGATATCCAATTGGTAGAGGTCCCAATTATAAGTGGCTACCATAGAAACGAAAAAGTGTACAGAGGATACCATAAGTTTGTACACATCCTTTTGTGAGAAGACGAGCGTTAAGACATTTGAGGGTGCCATCAATCTTGGTTTTAATAGTTAATACCCACTTTTACCCAATTGCTTTCTTTCCTCGAGGTAAATCAACCAGAGTCCAAGTACCAGCCTGATGAAGGGCTATCATCTCTTCGAACATAGCAACACGTCAACCCGGGTGGGTTAAGGCAGTATGGAGGGTTTTAGGAATGGTAATGGCGTTTAAGGATGCAACAAAGGACTAGGAAGCAGGGACAAGTGGTTAAAGGAAACAAATGAGGAAATAGGATGGGTACAAGTATGTGTTCCTTTATGAAGTGCAATAGGCAAATCAAGAGTCGGGTCGGGCTCGAAAAGAAAGGGTGTCTCATGGTCAGGAGGAAGCTCAGATTTACTTAAGTCAGGACCATATGACTAATCAGATAATGATGGGCCATAATCTGAACCAATAGCATTACTTTCCTTGGGATGTCTAACGTAAACGTTGTTGAGAGGTGGTCAAGCAGGTGTTGGAGTCGGTGGGGAAAGAACCTAATACACCAAGAGATCATCTTCCTCATTGGGTGATGGAGGAGGAGAAGAGGAAGTAAATAAAGGAGTATACTCATGAAAGGTAACATCATTAGACACCAAATACTGATGCAGGCTAAGGGGAAAAACAATGATAACACTTTTGGACTCTGGAGTATCTAAGGAAAACACATTTAAGGGATTTTAGGTCTAACTTGGAAACGTTAGGATGGACGTCTCGAACAAAGCAAACACCCAAAAATGTCACCATTAAGCACCGAAGATGGCATACGGTTGGTAAAGAAGCAAGCAGTGGAGATTGCGTCTGCCCAACAAGGTTTATGGACCCTCGTATGAAACATGAGTGCTCAAACCACTTCAAGTAAGTGTCGATTTTTGTGCCTTGCAACACCATTTTGAGTAGGTGTATCGACACAAGAAGATTGATGAAGAATAGCATTCTAAAGCTTATATGATTGAAAAGATGGAGAAAAGTATTCTTTTGCATTACTACTTCTTAAGGTATATAGAGCAGCAAAGGAACGCCAAATTGGGTTTTAATCTCAGCACAAAAATTTCATAAATGAGAAAATAATTCAGAACGACTTTTCATTAAATATAACCATATGACATGAGAGTAATCATCAACAAACGTAACGAAATACTTGAAATCAATCTTTGACACAACAGGACATGGACCCCAAACATTGGAGTGAATTAGTTTAAAAGGGGTGCCCTTGCTAGCGAGAGTACCAGCAGGGGTGCCGGAAGGGGGCAGGGGGAGGTTCTTCGTGCACATAATGTGAGAGAAGACTTCCTGAAGAGTAGAAATCTCAGAACCAAATAAAATTTAAAAGCGAACAGTCTCATGTTTAGATGGTAAGCTAGTGAGAAAGTTCATGACTGCCGGTTGCTCCTGTTGGGTCTATTGAACCTGAAGATCAGTAGTAAGAGGCATTAACATATTCAACTCCTTATAAGTTCGTATGAAATCCATAAAATATACTTTGAGTGAGCGGTCATTTTTGTCTGTACGATAACATGCTTTGCAAACCTCATAAACACAAGATATTTCCCTTGCTTGAGTATTGAAATTATAAGTGGTCCATGAGCTCCTTAACATATTCACAGTGATTGATAGATGTAATGATTTCACTCTCAATAGCGTTATGAATCTGCAAAAACAACTTGGCATCATCACACAACCAAGCTTTACGTGAATCATCCGTAGGAGGGTTGGCTGTCTACTACACAAGTGCATGAGAACAACTTTATTCTAGTCTATAAAATTCATCCAACTTAACTTATGGTCAGTAATTTTAGTAACTACCGAAACAACAACAAATTTAGTCTTAGCCATAAAGATGTTGAGCAAATAGGAAGAATAGGATCTATAATCAGAACAATCGGCAAAGAGAGGTCTCAGCAGAGACCAAACAAAGAGAATAAAGTGAAAGAAACCATTGTAGCTACACTAGGAGTCAGCAAGAGACAACACAAACATGTGCAGAACTGTACAGTGCCAAACAAAATGAGCCCAAAGGAAAAACCACCAAAGCAAAGCATGAAACCATCAGGGGAAGGACGGAAATGAGGAGACGGCACCGGAACACTGGAGGATCAACCTATATGGTGCGTGTGATGAACGAAGGGTGAGTCGAGGAACCCTATTAGACACGCTAAGCGGACGTGAAGTCACAGATAGAGATAGCAGATGGCATAATAAATTGATCGCTCTATTTTGATACCATAAAAAGCTATAGAATTAATTTCTTATCTTATTTATAATCAGAGGAAGATATATACACACAAGTTAGGAGCCTTAGGATTAAATGACACTTAACGCTTAATAGCATTTCCTAAGAATTATATCTGATCCTCTAAGAATAATATCTGATTCTGTACAAATTACATTAATTATGGGCTCAATCCCTACCATACACTCTCTAAATATATAAAAGGCTCCAAATATGTCATATCAGATAGTATTATTGCAATTATCTTACTATAATGTAAGCATTAATATTTATAGGAATAAAGAAATCAGATTCTACCAAAAAGAAATATGAAATGTGACTCCGCTTATTAATTTGTGGAAAATGAATTCTGGCTAAACAACTTCTCTATTCAGTTTACACTTCAGAATGTAACTGTCAAATAAAATCCGGATTCAGTCAACTGGAAAGGGGGCAAGCTTGAGTAAAAAAACACAAATGGTTAGCATGGAAGAAGCCATTTATGGTGGTTATGTTCGTTATATTTGGTCATGTTTCACTTGTATTACAGTAACTGAGCTCTAATGCTAATTTATGCATGGTGCCATACTCTAAGAACCAAATGATCGTGCTGTATTTTCTGTATATTGTGCCTCTGAAATTATGACGAATACTCCTTGATAACAGGTTTTTAGTTCTTTTACTTGTAAAGAAGAACAATAACTTCTTCTGGGGGTCATTGTAACCAACCAAGGTTGGATTTGGTATGTACGTGGCAAGAGAAATCTGATCTCTGACAATGAAAATCCAATTTCACCATCTTATATGAAAGGCTGTGAATATGATTGTCTACTTAGTAATGTAGATTTGCCCGGTTATTTAGTCTCTTCTGGTTGGTCTGTATTATCAAAACTAAGTTGAAAAGGAACAAGTGATTTTTTAAGTCATGACTTTTTGTCATAAAACCATTTATTTGAATAAATTTGCTGTCCTAAGACTATTTGATTCTCTAAAGTTATAGATTTTAACAAAATGTTATGTGCAGTTCGCTGTACTGTATGAAGCCCGTGCAAATAGTGGTATTGACAGGATGAAGATTATCGATGCAGTTGCGAAGTCAGTTCCTGGACCTCATAAAGTTGATCTTAAAAATCCTGATAAAACCATTGTAGTTGAAATAGTCAAGGTAAGCAAGTGACGCTCTTATTGAAATATAATTTGAATTTTATTGCTCGTACTGAGGTAAAAAGGCCAAGAGCATGTCGAAATAGACTTTACCTTGTGTTCTGTTACTGCTTTGCTGATAGCCTTATGATCATCTCTTATTTTCATACATTTGGATTCTTATGTTGTTATAATGAATCAAGAAAGAAGACTAAACCATTAGGTTAGTACAGAAAACCAGTGAAGTGAACTGACTGTAGTTTTGACAATAATTGTTTGAATCAAACTTTTGGTATTTTGCATTAGACACTTGTTATTCTTGTTTATGTTTATTTTATTTTAAGAAAGCGTTTTAACCAGACTGGATCAAAACTAGAGTATTAGACTATGGAATCATAACGTACTTCTATATCTCTATTCAATGGCTGGCCTATTTTAAAGTATATAATGTTACTGATTTTCCGTCAAGGAAGCGTTGTGATTCGACAGTAGACTTTAGATTTAAATATAGTATTATTGTTTCTAAATTTGTCGTGTTAGACATTGCCATATATATAGCTAACACAAATATAGTGTTGTTGTTTCTAAATTTATTTTCTTAGACATTGCCATATATATAGCTAACAGAAATAGTGATATTGTTTCTAAATTTGTTTTCTTAGACATTGCCACATATATAGCTAACACAACCTGTTTATTTACTTATTTATTCTCCAGACGGTATGCTTGATCGGTGTCATCGAAAAATACAAGGAGTTAGCCAAGTACAATATCAGGCAGTTAACATCGAAAAAAGGCTGAGTGGTATGCAAAGTTGCACTAAACTTATTTATTCGCTTCCTGGTTAACCAACTTTTAGTATAATTCCTGTGCTTAAGCTGCCCTTTTAGGATTTTTCTACATCGAGTCCTTCTTATGCTTGTGAAGCAGATTTTGCCCACCTAGTTAAACATTCTGAAATGCCATTGTAGTATGTTTTATTCAACATCCTTTGTTTGGTGAGGCATCGTAGTTTGATTGTTTAGATTTTTTTTTATTTTTAACTACTTCAATATATATTTTATTTCTAAACGAGATAGTTTTTAATTGTAGTGCATGTATCAAATAATAACATTAAAAAAATGGCATCTTATATATTAAAGAAAGAATTCCATCTTGCTATGAATGGACAGAACAGAATCATTTGCGAAAATATAACCACAAAAAACAAAAACCTTTAGTGAAATTTACAAGATAGAATGATTTGAAGGCTGAAGAAAAGCTGTGGTATATACCTCAAAAAAAGCAGTGGTATATCACAAACTGGTCATCGTATTCATCACAAAGCATTAACATGATCATGGAGTTCAGATCACTTCAAAATCCAGCTAGATTTTATACATTCAAAGGAGCTAGACATGATTAAGATAATCAGTTAAAAGATTAACACACAAAAACTATAAACAAAAAGGGAAAAACTTATTAGAAATCGAATCTACCAGCATCATCAAAGGCAGCATCATACATATCATCTTAATCAGCAGCATTGGATATGATATCTTCGATCAGCAAACCATGAAGAGCTCCAGCCAAAAACCCGGCTATAAAACACATTCCAAATTTGTTCTTAGCAAGTCTCTGAACCCGCCATATGCCTGTGGATACCCACCATGGGATGATGGATGGTACCTGTAATCGGTTGCGTATTGTGGCAGTGGGGGAGGATATGCTCTTGCAGCGGAGAATACTGTGATATCCATATTTTTTGTAACTGGAAATAAAAGTTAAACGGATAGTTATAAATTGGTTAAAGGTTCGAAAAGTAAAAGGAAATGAAAGAAAGGATAAGAAGAAAGAAAAATGAAGGGTAAAAGTGACGTTTATCAAAATGTGGAAAAAATAAGGGTAAAATGATTATTTTGAAAAATAGGAACCAAATGGCCATTTTGAAAAAAGTTGAAGGCAATTTGGTGATTTTGATTCTGATATCAAAAAATGACCTTGGAAATTGGAAATGAAGGAAGTGATTTCTTGAGAAGCATTTGAGGCAGAATAGAGGTCAAAAAGATAGAAATGATCTCCAAATGAATTTTTAATAATTATTTAATATTTGACTGATTAATATATTTTCAACTAAAACTAGTTATTTAAAATATCAAGAGGCTTTTCACGAAAAAAAAATATCAAGAGGCATCATATAACTCAGGAATTATAAAATTTTATCAAAATTGTTTTCATGTTAAAGGCAAGAATGATTTCTGAATTGGAAAATAAAGCTCTAAAAATACATGGAATTAGGGTTTTCAAAGAAAATTAATTAAGAACATTTCTGGAAAGATAAGTGAGATAAGAAAAATCATGAGATGAGTAGATGAATAACGAGAATTTTTAATCACCTTGCACTGGTCAAATAATCAAGGAGTTTTCGAAAAGAATTTCTGATAAAATGTAATAGGATAAGCAACCCTAAAAGTAACTTTACTTTTGTAAAGAAGATTGCAGCGCTTCATATTAAGCCACTAGGTGTCTTTATGCTTAACGAGGAAAAGCAAAAGATATATTAAAGACTTATGGTAGATTATACAAGTATAAAATTACTTTATCAATACCAGTGGGACCCACAACTACTTTCACATGTTGTAAATATCTTATAAGACATTTCAAGACTATTTTAGAAGGCCATAAGTTAGCCAAACTTGGAGCAAGAAGAGGGAGAGGTGGCGTGAGAGAGCAAAAATCATCCAAAATCCAAGGTAAGAAGTGATTTTTACTACATAGTTTTCCATATTTCCTCGTTTATAATTCCATTTAATCGGTTTAGTTTTTCTTAAAATTGTATTGTTGATGAATTCAAGAGAGGTCCTACAAGGTTTTAGAGAGAGAAAGTGAGGAAGGGTTGAAAATAGTTAAAGTGATTGTTCAAAACTTCAAATACAACACTTGGCATGATTTGAAGCTTATTGATGGCTGGATTGTGCTAATTGGAGTCTTATTGAGATTTTGTGCATGAAACCCTTTATATGTGCTGCTGGCTGAAATTGCATATGCATGTGGAAGATTGATTTTGTGTTAAATAATGCTTAAGAAATGGATTAGAAGTAAAATTATGCATATGTATGTAAATAAAGTTGAAAACTCCATTTTCCCCATTTCTAGTATATGTCTCAGCCAGGTGCAGAATACGAGGAAGGTGTATGATTTTGATGTTTTTACGCTTCTAGTGGATTTAGAATGAAGAATCGCTAGAAATGGGTGTTTTTCCCTTTTCATGGTGCTTTTTCCTTCCCTAACGCTTTGCCAAACAATATGAAAGTATGATAAGGGATGCAATGACGATACGATGGCCGGCAATAAGGTCGGAGAGGAGGAAGGGGAGGTTGCAGTGAGGGGCAAGGGTGGAGAGGAGAATTGATCACCAATTGTAGGTGGGGACCATTAGGAAATTTCTATTTTTTTTAAAAAATTATTTTCTATTTTCTATTTTTTCCTCCACTTCGATATTATTACGCCACGTAGGCTATCATATCATCATTTTCAATCAACTAACAACCAATTCATTTGGGATTAACAGTGTTGGCATTTTTGCTCTTATTTGAAAAGCTTATTAATACTTTTGCACCTCGTAAAAAGTATACAATGTTAAATGAGCATTTGATAAATATTCATATGTGTGTAATTTGAACATTACGTAGTGAGTGGATGAGATGGATATATCATTCACGAAGTTTTTATTTGTCTTTGCTTTAAATTGTTTGTTATAAGCAAATTTTCTATTTTTTTCATTTATGGAAGCAAATTTTCAGAGCTGGTTGCACTCTACCGAGGAACAATGGTCGTCGCCCATCTTCTTCTCTAATCTCACACATCCCTACTTCTTTCTTTTTCTTTTTCTAAATTGTACTTGATAATTAGATTTTTAATTATACCATGTGTATTGTTTTGATCTATCTTTTAAACTAATCATTAGATTGTTTGAGCATGCTGGAAAGAATTTGTGTGTTGTTTCTGACTCGATTTGAAGAATATAATGAAAGAGAGAGTTATTTCACTGACTGTGTTTAAATCTTGGGCATGCTCAAATTCAGATTTACCATTTAAATTCGAATCTATTGATGCGGAAGAGCTTAAATGGAGTGCACAAATTTAATTTTGCCCCTTCAAAACCTATTGAAGTCATTAAACATGGACGAAAATTACAACAAGTAAGGTATGAAGAAGAAGGTGAGTTTTTTGTGTGTTTACCTGCCTTGGTTCGTTCCATCTTATCAATTAAAAATTGTGTCTTGGCATTGGTTTGAAAGGTGATGAAGGCAAGAAGGAACTATTATTATCCCAAGCAAATTTGAACTTGGTAAGAAAATTTGAATTTTGCACGCTCAGTTACGGTGAAAGCAAAGGCCAAATTCAAATTTTGAATCTAAATTTCAATTTGGTATGGTGGAAGTAAAGACCCAACTCTAGATTTGGAATCCAAATATCAATGTGGCATTCCGAAAGCAAAGCCAAAATCTGAATTTAAAATCTAAATTTCAATTTACGGCGGTGAAAGCAAAGATCAAATTTAAATTTGGAATCCAAATTTTAATTTGACACTAAGGAAATAGAGTCTAAATTTAAATTTCACCCATGATGTGTAAATTGCTAAATAAGTAAAATAGAAATTATTTAAAAAATTTTAAATAAATATATATTCCCGTTCGACACATAATTAAGTAAATAAATAATGTCAACAATTCTTGTCACTCATTTTGCAAATGCTGCTATTAATAATTATTGTTAAATTGGTTCCCATTTTTAATTCTCCGAGAGACATCTAAATTGTACAATGCTCTTCCATCCTTGAAATAGAGTAATGTGTTACATTCATCTTCATGCGATAAAAGATAAGTTACAACTACACTTATCGGGACCATAATTTTCTTTATATTTATTTTTATTATTACTTGTAAAATGAATATTAGATATATATATTTGACCAATATAAAGCTATCTCTTTCAAATTTGGATCAATTAAATTTATAGATTTTCATAGAAAAATAAAAATCAAGAAATAGATATTCCAAACTCAAATTTATGTTTTCTAGGTCCTTGAGGTTGTTCATCATCGATTTCTTCTTAGGCTTGTGTGATATGGTTCTAAAGGTGTCTAAATGATAGTTGAAAAGGCTCCTATAGTTCTATTTCACTAACCCATTATTCTTTATCTAGTCTTCCACTCCTCAATATTTATTTTGGCTTTCAGTTGCAGTAGCCTTGAGCTTAAAGGATAAAGAAAAGGTGTGGTAATTATAGAAATAATTATGTAAATAGGTATTTATAAAAAAAATAGAGAAATAAGTGGCAGATTATGTAAGATAGGTTAGAAGGGGATATTAAGGAATAATTATCTCCTAATATCTCGGATGATTGTAACCTTTGTACTCTGTGTAATATATAACCTTCTACTGTGAATATTATGCAATTATTTGAATATCATGTCTTGATGGTATCAGAGCCACCAGACTCGAGACCTCTGTTGTTGTCATCGCCCATGCACGTCTCTGCGCCTAAGTCATCTTCTTCATCCGAGCGAGACCTTGAACCTAGGTTGCCTTCCTCGTTCGAGTGAGACCTTGAACCGCGTCTCACCCACCTATGGGGTCCTCTCAAGATGGGTCCTTTTTGTCTAATCCCCGCGACAAGGTGGTCATCAGGGTCGATTGGCAACTTCGATGCTCTCCATCGTCTCTGAGAAGCTCACTCTAACCAATTACCGTGATTGGGCCCAGGTGATCAAACTTGTTGTGGATGGTCGCGGAAAGCTCGGCTACCTGACGGGATATTCACCGGCGTTGTTAGACTCTAACTCTCTAGCCATGAATCAGTGGTAGATAGACAATGCCTTGGTGTCCTCTTGGCTCATCAATGCTACGTCTCTGCAACTCAAGCGGAGCTTTATGTACTTACCCACTGCAAAAGACACATGGGATGCTGTTCGTTATACATGTTCTGATGCAAGGGATCATTCTCATCTATATGATCTTCATCGGTAGACCTAGAAGTCCTCCCAAGGCTCTTGTAGTGTCACTAAGTATTAGCTCAAACTTGTGGGTGGGAACTTGATCTCATGATCAAATTTGTCTTTAATTGAATTGAATTTTGGGGACAAAATTCCTTTTTAGGTGTAGAGAATTGTAATATCCTAATTTTTTAAATTGGGATTTAATTGAGGTTAAAAAATAATTAAGTGAAAAAATTGTTTTAAAAAAGTAAATAAATAAAGATTTGGGGCCAATATTGTAATTTTCTCATTTTTCTATATTTATCCTCTTCCAAGCAAGCCACCTCCTCTATTTAAAAAAATGGACAATGGAAACATGTACCCGTAAGACAGTGGGGGTATTATATATACCCCCATAGCTTGTGTGAATTGAACAGAAAGGGAGAGGCCAGCGTGAGGAAAGAGAGAAAGAGGAGAGAAGGGAGTGAGGGAGAGAGAGAAAGAGTTTAAAAGGAATTTTTAAGCTTCAAGGTTCAACTTTTGTGATCATTCAGGTAAGTAAAATGACTTCTTTTCAATATAGTTCTTTCATGAAAGTTATTTTAAATACTTTTCTCTATCTAATGGTAGTGATATCATGCTGGTTAAAGAATATTTTGGTATTTAAATTTTTATATAGTTGGATTTTTATTTATAGAAAATCATATAATAATAGATATATGTTTATAACCATGTTCTATGTTATTAGATTTACTTATGGGATAATTGAGGTATTTTATAAGGTCTTTAATATATAAAATATTATGAGCTATCAATAGTTGAGTTAAATAGTTTATTTGAGATTATTAGAGATAATAGAGAAAATTTTAAAGGTTTAGATATTTTAATTAATGTTTATGGAGGTAATGGTGAATTTCTAAAGATTTAGTTGTGTTATTAAAGTTTGAAAATAGAATTTGGAATTTTAGTAACATTGTAGTTTGCAATATTTAGAGATTTAAAGGAAATTAAGATATCTAAGGATTTTTGCAAATATTTGGGGTTTTTGTGAATATTTTGGGGGGGGGTTTTGTGAAATTAAAATATATATGAGAAAGTATTAAAGAAATAAACTAATATATAGTAATGTGTAATTATGTAGATTAATTGTAGAAATTGTTGATGTTGGGTACGAGATTACTAGTGTCATAATATTTCCTTGCTGAATGAAAGGTAACCGCTTTCTACTTATTATGTATGCTTAGGACATGTTTGGTGAGTGATTTTGAATTTATTGTGATAAAAATATTATTATTTGAAAAAAATTTCCTTGATAGTATTAAAAATGCAATGTGAAGTTTGGAATCATAAAATTGATGGTTGTAATGGCAACGTTTACAAATACTTTTGATAAAATGTTCTTTTGACTGTATGGAAACCTTTGAGCATGAAATAATTAATTGGAAGGTGCTAGTAGCTATTCATGCGTATATGTATATTGTTAATAAAAAATTGTGTATATGCCTTATAAGCGAGCAGATACTTTCTCCTTGTGGACACATTTTCTGGATGGCTATGGTTGCATTTAGGGGGGAACCATGCTCTTTGCTACGGTTGCAAATAGGGACGTAAATTGAGTATATGCTTTATTTAAATATTATAAAATGATAATTTAATATTGGGAGAGGATGAAGTGGTTATTGATGGGAGGCTATTCATGAGGGACAGTGGGTGCTTAAGGAAATAAGGTTGGAGGACTTCCGTACTGTACACCGGATGATCTTATGCTCGTTGTGATGAGGGCTTATGACACCCCTACAATATGATTGGGGGAACCCATAGTTCGTTCTTGTGTTCTGTGGTTTTGGCCGGTCCATATCATTCGATCGGTGAGCTCGTTGAACTGTACTACCAACCACATTGGACAGTACTAGCTCATGGATTCAGTCAAAGAAAATAAGATTGGGGAGAAATAAGGGAGAACAAAAAAAAATCTCTATGTAATAATTTCCTGTACAATTTTGTGATAGTGCAAGCATGAATCCAAGTTATTATAAATTGGTAAATATGTGTGTCAATAATTAAGGAAAAGCGGTTATGTGGATATTGATCTTGGTGATCGTGGTAATAATGAATATATTGATATTAATATACATGTATTCTGTGGAAGGTGAATAAAGATGATTACTAACTATTTGGAAAGTTTAGTATTACTTGTGAAAGATTATTTTTATCACGTGATAAGCCATCACTATGTGCACAGTGGATGGTATTTGTAATGCCCTTTTACCCATGTTTTTCCTTGGGAAGGATTACATTGGAATTGTGGAACATGTGACACCTCCTTGGTTTTCTTTTAAGGAGGGGAGCCATAGTCCATACTTGAGCTAGACCTTTGACCGGGTGTATCTTAAGAAACTAGTGAGCTTGAGACAATCCAGTTACATGGATAAGTTTCTATTAGATTATGTGTTAGCATATTGCCACAGTCAGCGGAATAAGGATAGACGGTGATATAAGAGTAGTTGCATATTGCATTATTATGCATTATTTGTGATGATGATTGTGAGTTGCATAATTATGAAAAAATTATGAAATTGTTTGCATGATGATATTTATATATACAAATGTATTTGTAAATCAGTTCTTCCTTTTAAATTGTATGTCGTCTGCTTGTATACGGTAGAAACTTTTAGTAGTTACCGGGGTATGGAATCTCACCCTGTTATATTAACATTTTTAAGGTGATTGTTCTAGTAGGCAGCAAGGGAATGCACTTATGGAATGAGTCTTGTTGGCTCTCTTATGCCCTTAAGCACATGCTATTATTTTAAATTGCCATGACTTTAAGAATTTCGCATTTTATTTCTATTTTCTCTGATATTTTAGAAGGATTTGGATTGCTATTAGTGATGTGTATTTTGGCTAGAATGATTATATATTTTAATGAATTGATGTTGAAAATCCTCATTATCCATTCATGGAGAATTTCGTTAAGCTTTTTTGTTAAAAAATTTGGGGTGTTACACATTTCACTTGATCAGTGAGCTCTTTATATTGTACTACCAGTTACAATAGGACAGTACTAGCCCATGGGTTCGTCAAAGAAAATAAGGCTGGGGAGAAATAAGGGAGAACAGAAAAATAATAAATCTCTATGTAATGATTTCCTGTACTATTTTGTGATGATGCAAGCATGCAATCCATCTTATTATAAATTGATAAATGTTTGTGTCAATAATTAAGGAAGAGAGGTTATGTAGATATTAATCCAATTGATTTTGGTGATCATGGTAATAATGAATATATTGATATTGATATACATGTATTCTATGAAAGGTGAATAAAGATGATTATGAACTATCTAGAAAGTTTAGTATTACTTGTGAAATTATTTTCATATGTAAATAAATTATCTATCTCTCATCAACACTCACTTGTATGCCTTTTAAGTATGATTGTCAATTACTAAGACTTTTGTCTCATTCTATCAATTTAACACTTTTCAGGTAATAATTCTTGTGCTGAATCGTCGGGGAGAGTTATGAGTCAGCAGATACCCCTACATATCTCTGTATCGCCTCTTTTGAGTTATGTGTTAACTGTATATTTCCATATATAGGTTGGATATGTTACTAAGTATTGATTATACTTTGATTAATAACTTGAAATGAGTTGAGTTATTGGTATTGAGGTAAGGGTTTTACAACTAGCACTAGACCTCTTTTAAATACATTGCATCTTAAATCCTTTTTACATGTGCCTCACCTTTCATGTATTCTTGTCTATGTCAGTCAAATAACGAGACAAGCAAATTGCTTAGCTCATTTTTCCCACATATTGTTATTTTCAGGATCTCTCATAACGGAAGAAGATTGGCACGACCGCTGAGTATGATGGGCTTTACTATCTTGATGTGTCTACCATGAGTGCTTTGTGTTCTCGAATAAGTTGTTCTGTTTTGTCTCCCCATGACAATAATATCTTATTATGGCATCAAAGGATGGGTCATCCTAATTTCTCTTATTTACAAAAGTTGTTTCCCTAATTCTCTGCTAATATAGATTTCCATTTTCATTGTGATGTCTGTGAATTAGCTAAACACCATCATACTTCATTTATGCCATCTTCATATAAGCCATCTCATCCATTTTCCATAATTTACAATGATGTTTGGGGTCTATGTTGTATTCTAAATCGTACTACCTCTAAATACTATCCCTTTCGTAGATGATCACACAAGGTTGTGTTTGGTGCATCTTTTAAAAGAGAAATATGATGTATGTTGAATTTTTATCGAATTTCATCATTACATTAACATTCAATTTTATTGTTTGATTCAAATTCTTTATAGAGATAATGGGACATAATCTTTTAATCATTCCCTTTCCACTTCTCTTACAAATCACGGCAATCTACATAAGAGTAGTTATCTGCATAGTCCTCAACAAAATGGCATTGTTGAATGAAAAAATAGACATCTCCTTGAAGTTGCCCGTGCTCTCCTCTATACTTATCATGTACCACAATATTTTTGGGGCGATGCCATTCTTACTGTTACTCAATTAATCGCACTCCCAGCCGTGCACTCTCTCTTCTCTCCCCTGGACAAACTCTAGGAATCATATACACTTATTCCTACGGCCAAGCATAGTTTATCATATCACACCATGTTTTATCTCAACACATGATTCTTGACGACTATTCTCATCGTCTATGTAGATGACATTATTCTCACATGAAATGGTGCCAAGGAGATCGAACGCATCAAGATGGCACTAAATAGATAATTTGAAGTAAAAGATCTTGGAAAATTGAGATACTTTCTAGGCATAGAAGTAGCACGATCCAAAATAGGGATATATGTCCCTCAACGTAAGTATATCCTTGATTTATTAAAAGAAATAGGAATGCTTGGGTGTAAACCCATATGAGTACCTATCTGTACGAAGAAGAAAGCAAGGAAACAAGAAAAACCTGTAAGGACAGAAAATGAGAAACAAGGAAAACATGAATGACCAACAGATAAAGGAAGATAGCAGAGACTGGTTGGAAAAGTCATTTATCTCTCACATACTTGCCTAGATATTTCCTTTACAATAAGTGTGGTTAGCCAGCATATGCACTCTCTGAAGAAAAACACATGGATGGTGCATACAAGATTCTCAAGTATCTAAAAGGTACACCTGGCCAAGGCCTCTTCTTTAAAAAGAATGATTGTAGAACAGTTGAGATCTATACATACGCTTATTGGGTTGGAACTTAGGAAGATAGCGTATCAACTTTTGGGTATTGTACCTTGTGTCAAAGAATCTTGTGACTTGGCAAAGTCAAAAGCAGAGTTGTGGCTAAAAGTAGTGCAAAGTCCAAGTTGAGAGCTCTCCCTCAAGGGATCATGGAAGGATTATGGTTAAGAGAGTGACTGAAGAAACACATGTTCAAAGAAGCTCTCCATTGAAACTTTATTGTGACAACAAAGCCACCTTGAGTATGGCTCTTAATCCAGTTCAACATAGTAGAACCAAACATGATGTAATCAAGCATACAATAATTAGCTTTTCTTGTATATGGCATCACCATGCCTTTTTTTAAAGTATAGGCATCCTCCTCCTAATGGAAGAGAAATTTTGTTCTTGGATATTAAACGTGAGCATATCTTTTAACAGGTACTTGAATCTCGGTTAACACTTCAATTCTCATATGGTTATTGGAGAAAATTTGATGAAAACTAAGAAAAAAGTCCGAGTCTAGTGACTGAGCCATATTTATTCACTTCTTTTGTCTGAATTTCCAAAATATTAGATGCAATGTTAGCCCATCATGACCTTTCTTGAGCTTAATTTGGAAACTAGAGTTGATTAGCTTGATTTTGGGTGCTATTACCATGAAATATGATATATTTGCGATTAATTCTAATCATGAGCAAGATATACTTTAAATCTTTGCTATTTCATTTCAGGAACTCTGGCAAAGAACGTGAGAAGACAGCTTTGGAACCTTTCGCCGCGGTGTAATTCATTCTTTGTCGCGCCCAATGAACTCTAGGGAGAGGTTAGCCATGATGAAACCTCAAGTTTGCCACGGCGAATATCGTGAATCAATAACCAGATCAAGCTCCAAATGGAAAGAATAACTGACCCACATTTTCCACCTGACCCAAGATGTTTAGAAAACCCCTTTTATGGTAAGTTTCGGCCAGAGCACGAAGGGAGGAGGCAGCCACACTTGAGATTGAATTCTCTTCACATTTTCTACTCTCTTACTCTTCTCATCCACAACAAAACCCTAGCACCCATCTTCATCATTCATTTCTAGACCATTATGCATCCTTATCCTTCCATTATGAGTGTGGAACTGGATACTATGAGCATCTAGACCTCTTCCTTCCTCTTGGAGATGGAGAAAGCTTGAGTTCAAGGGCTCAAAAGGGGAGTAGTGTTTAATTTTTATTTATGTATTGGATTGTTTAGTTTCTGAGTTAGGACTAGTGATTCGAACTTAAATACTTGGTCACGGTCGTGTCAAACTTGGATTATTTGTGTATTGAGTTGTTTTGTGTTTGACTTGGTAGTGTGAAGTCTCATTTCTACCCATTCAATGAAATATTTGTTGCTCTCTCTTATCTTCCTAGTTGTGCTTGATATTGGATTTTTCACTTGGCAATTTGTTTACACACACTAAGTGTTTTTAAAGGGTTTCATGGGATGGAGTTCATTACATGGAATTTTTGAGTCAGCGAGTTGTTGGGGTTTTCATTACGAAACTTAGTGCGAAACTACTACTCTACCTATATTTTGTGAACCATGATAGCTTGAACCATTCCAAGAGGAATTCATCATCAAACAACTTCTACGTTTTTCAATCTGTTTTAGTTGCATTCCCAAAATCCAAAAAACCCAAAAAGAAAGCTTCTTTCATATTTCAAGTGAATACAAGTTTAAAATCAAAAACGGTTTTTACACCTAGCGGCAAACGTAATCACAAGCTAATTTAAGTAGTTGCACGTAAGGCTCTGTAGAGAACGATCCTGGGGTTGCACCCTATAGTGCAATCATTGGAAATCACAATTGTTTTGATCCATTTCCAAGGCTTGACAACAATAAGTTTTTACACCTCCATTTGTGGCCGGATCATCTAGTTTCTTACTTTAAGTGTACAAGTCCAAAAACCCTAATTTAAAATATAAAAGGAGTTAATGTGTAAATTTATGCAAAAAGTTTTCATTTAATTCAGTGAAGAAATCTCCGACCCAAAACTATCAGCCCTCATTCATAGCCTATAATTCAAGAAAATAATGGAGCATCATCATAAAGAAATCCAAACATGGGACATCCATTTTCAGTGAAGTTTTTATTTCTCTATATGGGTACCTTTACAGTTGTTCAACTGGAGTAAATCATTGGCACATCAGTCAAATTATGTCACACCCTAAAAATTAGAGGTGACCAGCACATACTATGAGAGATTTCACACTCCGTAAGCCTTGAATTGTATACATCTAAAATTTGTCAAAATGCCAAATAACACTGTAAACTCCTCTTTGTAAATCTCAAATAATAGCTCTTTTAATGAGTATAAATTGAGGTAGATTAATATTCAATATATCAATTAGAAAATCTACCATGATTATGAAAAATTCTCAAGTCTACCATAATGATGACATTATATCTCTGATAAGTAATTTGCGAATGTAATCTTAAAATCATCCAGTATAAAATGTACCAAGCCTTCACTACATGAAATACTAGTTAAAATCAGAGTTTGCAGAGCCCTATAGATGGTAATATGCTTTAATTACCACATAAATAACAAAGGAGGCTTTACAGAGATATGCCGAGATATCTAAGCCCCTGTAGTTTTCCCCAACGTATCAGCATCGAAACTTTTCCCTGAAAATATTAAGAGCAACGGGGTGAGACAACGGTCTCTGTAACCAAATTCCAACTTATCGTACATACCGACGTGTGCTAAATAGGTATCAAGTAGGACAAAATAAAATAGAGATGCACAAAATGTTGTAAATAAGTCATTTAAATCTCTTATGTAACAAATCATCACTTCATCACTAAAATATTATCCATTTCGGTGCCGCCGTAGCCACCTAACATTCGTACACACGTGGATGCAGCCTTAGCCACCTACCAATATCTCAATAATCAGATATGGTCTGTTTCGGTGCAACCGCAGCCACCTAACTGTGTTGCTTCCATGGATGCAGCCGTAGCCACCCACCAATGCTTCCTTAACCAGATCCATCTGTTTCGGTGTAGCCATAGCCATCTAACGGTCCGCTTCAGTGCAGCTGTAGTCACCTCACAGTTTTGCTCATGTGGATGTAGCCGTAGCCACCCATCAGCATCTCATGTATCAAATATGGTCCGTTTTGGTGCACCTGTAGCCACCTAACGGTCTTACTCTCGTGGATGTAGCGTAACCATTCATCAATTTCTTTTCATATATATAAATATATTTTTCCAAAAATCACAAGTCCTACTGAACATTTTTCTAATAGAAAATCCATATATCATTTCATCGGAGCATAATATCAAATTAACTCAAAAGTCAAATATCAGTATCTATGATAAGTGGAAAGTAGTTATTTCTCGCCAAGCAAAGATAACACTATCACAACTGTAATCCCCATGCTAAAAAACCAACAATATCCACAATTAATCTATATAATTCAACATTACCACATTTTAATTTAATAACTACTTCAAGTGGTAAAAATAACAATTTAGGGACTTAAACCCTTCTAGAATTTCTAATACCACATAGGTCACCACTAAATATATATGTACACATATATTTTTAAGCCAAAATTATATTCATTCTAGAACTTAAAATACTCATAAAACAAAATCCTTAAATAATTTCTCTAATATCTCATTTTATAAAAAATCATAATATACCTTAATATATTTTAAAGCTATTAATATCTCAATACAAAAAATAATTTGACACTAAAAATTCCAACTTTAAAATTTTAAACACTCCAATAAAATATTTAACTCACAAAAAATTAATATTATCTCCAAAACCTCAAATAAAATATTTAACTAAATTTTAATTAGTCAAATGCCTTATATATATATATATATTAGGACCCTTACATCGAAAATAAATACATAATTTTCTAAAACAATTCATATATCAAATAAATAATTATACTCACATAAAAAATTAAAAATAGAATTTCCTCTACTAATATATGGCCTTCTGCTAATAAAAATTTAATAGGAAAATATCTAAATCCAAAAATATTCTCTAATCAACATAATATTACTACCATTCGAAAGAGAAAATTATTTATAACAACTTTTATAAAAGAAGTTTACTGAGAATTAATCATTTTTACTTACCTAAATAATCTCAGTAGCAGAACCTTGAGATTGTAAAATACTTCCCTCCACTTTTCTCTCTCTTTCCTCTTTCCTTCTCTCTCTCTCTCTCTCTGTGGGGTATGAGTTGAGGAAGAGTGTATGTGTGGTGATATGTGTTGCATGTGGGGTATTTATAATACCCCCACAATAGCCACGGTTGGGGGCACAATTAATGCCCCCAACCAATCCCTTTTTTTTCTCCTCTGCCACATGTTTCATGTGGCAGAGTTAAAATTTTTTTTTACTCTCAAACACTCATTCACCCCCATTCCCTGCAACCTAACCGTGCATGCCACCACACATATTTTTTGTCTTTTTCTTAAACTTCACTCCTAATACCCATTCATGCATCTAATCATCTCCCTCTCTCATCATTTAATCACACGCCACCTTTTACTTCTCTTCCTTTTTTTCCTAATGACAGGACGTTACAAACACAATGTACACTTTCTTTTCCCAAGATTTTAGCACAAAATATATTATGTGTTATTAACATTATGATTCTTGTAGAAATTTTGGTAGAATCTCTTTTATAGGACAGACTTCCCAAAAGTTTTACAATGACCTAAAAACGCAAAAAGACTTTGGAGCGATGCTCCATCACAACATGAACAGATTTCCCAAAATATATAGAAGTACATGGATACTACCTATAGCCTACATTGAGCATCTAACTTTTAAAATTATATAAACAAAAAGCAACAGTTATTAAAATAGGTCAGTGACCCGAACAACAACAATGAGGCTCTTCACTACGCAACCAAGGGTATAGGGTCAATTAGGTTGTTTGAGCCAAAAGCAAATTTCCAATTAATAACGTCCCATAAATATAATTATTCAAATTTAAGAAAGTAATATAAATGATTCAACTACGATAAATATCGTAACAACAAATCTCATTTTCTGTGGGGTATAATCAAGACACAATTGAAATTGCATGATAAATCATTTCTTTGAAAATTTCAATTACGTAGTAAAACCACTCGTTTGACAAAATTGATTTAAAAACAATATCAAATTTTCATAGGACTTCAACGGAACGGAATATCAGGCGTGGACACACAGTTTTCGGTGGTAAATAACTAAACGCAACTCAAGGCCACGAAAACAGGCGTGACTCAAGGCCACAAATAATAGGTGTGAGTTGATACCATGAATAACAGGTGTGAGTCAACACCCATGAATAATAGGTGAGCTCGTAATTAACCATGGTGTACCAAGAACCATGGTAGTCAGAATCTTACGATTCATGATTCGAATCTCACGATTCGATTTAGTTATTGAGAGAAAAGATTCGACTCCCATGATGAATCTTTCCCTCACCGAATCGCATGTTGTATCTTACGATTCACGATTCGAATCTCACGATTCGATCCAGATATTGAGCGGAAAGATTTGACTTCCATAGTGAATCTTTCCCCCATTGGAATTTTTCACTCAAGAATCGTGTGACGACTGCTATTTCGGTGATGCAATATGAAGCGGGACTCTTCCTTCCATGATGTGGGAGGGAAATTGCCGTAATAGTAGCCTTTTATTCCTACTTCTTCCTGAAAGAAATTGATATTTTTGCCGTAAAACCCCCTCCTACTACGGTACAATCTATATCCAGCTAATGCCCATCGAAACTTCAAGTTTCCTATTGTGTGTGAGAGTTGGTTTTTTGCTTTGCTCCCACCTCGTTTCTGTACGGTCATGTTTATTATTCTATTCCTTTCAAGTTTCACCCATATGGTCCATGCAGTAAATTTTATAACTCTTTTTTTAGAAGTTTGTTTCTCTCCACCCTATTTTACTTTTATATGCTATTAGTGGTTCTTTTGTGGTTGTTATTTTGATGGTGGGGGCATAATGACTCATAATTTTTATGAATTTATGAAATAGAAATTTTTATTTGATGTCTCTTATGTGAAAAATATATTTATATCATCTTTATCAAATGATCATGAATCTTACGATTCACGATACGTTTCGATTTACAATTCTAAAAATGGGTTTTCCAATTCACGATTCGTATCCTGGTTTGATAACCTTGCCAAGAACTAACAGTACTGCTGTTAGTAACAACCGTTCTGTATTCCGTCCTCTCAAAAACATTCTTAAGCATACATAGGATCAACTTTCGAATCATCTTCAATGATAAAACTATTTTTCAATACTTTATAACAAGGATTCCAGTATGAAATTGTACAAGTAATGTCTCAAATCATTTTCAGGCATGCATGAAGTATATATACCATTTGCGTGTTATTTCTTTTCATTGCCTCCATGCACGAAATCATAGTAATAAAACATTTTGAATAAATACTATAACATTTCAACTTTTGCAATAATCAATATTTCAAAAATTTTCCTTTCCATCTCATAAATAAGTATCCAATATAAATAGAAATTGGGAAGGTTAAATAACATTAAATAAAATCCATAACTCTTACTCTTTACAATGTCAATAAGAATATTAAATAATTCCAATAAATTTTTATCACTGAAACCATGCTTAAAATGCGGTTATTAAATTTAAAAAAGAAATATAATAAAAATGCATTTTTTAAAAAT
>JANTPZ010000867.1:0-44977 GCA_025593235.1 Vachellia pachyceras | reverse complement strand
CAACATGCAAGTTTATTGTAAAATAATTTAGTTCAATTGATATTGGTGTTTTAATTTATCTTAAAAGATGAATGAGATATGAAAAATTGTATATTACTGTAGCCACTTGGATAAAATGAATCATTTCTTAATGAACTTCCTAACCGGTACTTAGCATCATACTCATGGCAAGGGGCTGATTGGAAATTAAATGAGAGTAAATAACAACATAATGATCATAATGGCTCAAAATATGTGTATATGTCCGCAGTTTCCAAAGAGTTGATACTTCATAACATGCCCATGTGGTTTATATTGTTAATAGTTGAATTTATTGGTCGCAACCAAAGTGGGTGAAGAAGGACTGGATATTCAGACATGTTGCCTTGTCATACGATTTGATCTTCCAGAAACTGTTACAAGCTTTATACAATCAAGAGGTCATGCACGCATGGTTCAGTCAGAATATGCATTTTTAGTGGACAGGTGCCATATTATAATATGAATGCAATAAATAACTTAACAAATTTGCTGATTTAGTTATTTTTGTGATCTTGGTATTGCAGTAGCAATGAGAAGGATATGGGCTTGATTAAATGTTTTCAGAAAGATGAGAACCGAATGAACAGGGAAGTTACTTTGCGCACATCCTTTGATACACATATCATCCCTGAGGAAAGAATTTACAAAGTTTTATCATCTGGTGCTTCTGCCAGTTCTGGATATAGCGTTTCATTGCTTCACAACTACTGTTCAAAGCTTCCGCATGATGAGTATGGGCGTTTTCTAAACTAAACCTTTTGTTTACATCAAAATATGCAATTATGTACTCATCTACTTACCATGCAAGGAAATTACATTCACATCTTTTACTGATCAGAATGTGGCAACCTATATTTTCAGGTATTTTGACCCCAAGCCAAAATTTTTTTACTTCGATGATTTAGGGGGAACTGTCTGTCTGATAACATTGCCTTCCAATGCTCCCATACATCAAATTGTTAGTACACCACATGGTTCAAGGGAAGCTGCTAAGAAGGCTGCTTGTTTGAAAGTAGTTGAGGAACTGCATAAATTAGGTTCTTTGAGTGATTGTCTGTTGCCAAAGCAAGATGATGCAAAACCAGGGGAGGTTTCAGACTCGTCTGATTTAGATGAAAATGAAGGTCTAGCTTTAGTTGCTTTCTTTTCTGCTCTCTCATTATCTTTTGGATAGTATAAAATTGTTGCACGTACTAAATTTTGATATATGGATATATATGTATTATTAGAAGTGTTATTATTTAGTTATTTTATCAGCTTTTTTATGTCTTCAATTGCAATTTGTTTTCCTAGAGTAGCCCCTCTTGGGTTCTTAGTTAAAATTGCCTCATTCTAAAATCAATAGAAGTAATAATTTCGCACATTCTATTTTTGTCATGATATCAATGCAGGAGCTTGGTTAGGATGCGAAACTTTGTGGGCTTTAGGGCAAGGCTTGTGCCTACATGTTTAGCCAAGCTTTGGCCCCTGTCCTTGCCTTCATATCTTGTAGCAGATATCCAAACATCCTCACCTCCAAGACTATCCTGCATAAAAGTGGTCACTAAATATGCCTTCCTAAATAAGCCAAGAATCTTCAGTCTAATTTTGCTTAACCACTTCACTTGAATAAAGTTTTAGCCTTTTTTTTCGCTGAACCACCAGAGATAACTTCTTGCATATGCAAATACTTTTCTCATTTTGTCTTTCATTTTGAAGAAACTTTTTGATCCAAACACTTTAGGAACCTCTATTGAAACTTCTGACTAGCAGCCCTTGTTGATTAGATTAGACCACCTCAGGGTTTCACATGCATTGCCATGGGTATCCACACATAAGTAGGAACCACATGTTGACATATGAGTGAGTGTAGAGCTCTCCCACTAGCACCCTGTTTCATAGAAGTGATTGCTGATGTTGACCTTGCCAGTTTTAATTTTTATGGTGTCCATTCCAGCAATGTCAGAGAGTGCATGGTGGCATGTAGAGGAATGTGGTGGTTCTTGCAAAGTTGGTGGTTCTTTGAGAAACATAGGCTGGCCAATTGACGAGCTGTATTAAGGTTCTGATGGAGACGAAGGTAATATGGGATGTTCTATAAGGTACTTAAGTGGAATGGTTCCCTCTCTTCATAGCTAGCTTTTGTTAAAGGGTACCCCAAAACACTCAGGCGCCCATCAATTTGTCTCAAAGCTCGTAGTTGGTGGCTCTAGACAGGTCTAATTATGGAGAGTTTTAAATAGTGAGGAACCATGGTAAAATATTAAAAGTAAAGTGTTGTCGAGGGTAGCTATCAAGATGTTAGCTCTGGCAAGGTAGCCAATTGATGGAGACTAGAGTATTATTTGTCCCATATTGATAATATGAAATGTTCTATAGGTTACTTAGTGGGTTGGTTTTCCCACCTCAACAACTGGCTTTTAGGAGACATTCCCTATTTCACTTGGGTGTTCATTAGGTCTTTGAAGTGTTTGGAGCTAAAAGGAATCATACAAATGGTGATAGCTTGCCTTAGTAGCCATGGAAAGAAGCTACTATGGAGAAGAAATGGCACCACAAGTGACTAGAACAAAATACAATAATTACAAAGGAATAACTAGAAGAGGTGTAGCTAGCCAAGAGTTGCCAAGCATGTGGGCAAAACTCTAGCTCTGAAGATTCTCAAGGCTTATTTCTCTCTCGAAGAATACTCATGTACCTTAATTGAAAATTTGAAATTCTCTCTGCTATATGCTCTCTGTGTTGAATGAGGCAAAGTTCATGGGTATTTATAGACAAGGAAGGCTACTCTAAGTGACAACATTATGATAAGGATTATTAGGGAATAATGAAATCAATAAATAAAAATAACTGCTAATTATTATATTATTTACATTTTACAGTTCAAGCACTTGTAACAATTATTTTCATGTTATAAGATGCGCAAGTAGTGGTATGTTGTGTTGACTATATCTACTTTCATCAACTCTTAGATGGCAACTTGCGAGGAGAATTATATGAGATGCTAGTTCCTTCAGCCTTTAGAAAGGCATGGACAAATTCAGATGATATTGTCCATCTTAACTCTTACCTTCTAAAATTTAGACCCTCTCCAGAGGATCGGATCTATAAAGAGTTTGGTTTATTTATGATGACATGTCTTCCTGTGGAGGCTGAGAAAATGGAACTTGATCTTCATCTTGCTCGTGGTAGAATTGTGATGACACGATTTGTTCCATTTGGTGTTATGGAATTTGACAAAGCTCAGGTAAGTGATATATTTTTCCTTTTCTCTTAAGAAAGCTTTTTGATCAATGCTCTAAATTTTCAAATGTGCAGATTCAGATGGCGGAGCATTTTCAGGAGATGTCCCTAAAAATTATTCTTGATCGATCAGAATTTGTTCACGAATTCGTACCCTTAGGCAGGCCCTTGCAAACAAGCACTTCAACTTTCTATCTTTTGCTTCCAGTCATAATGCAAGACTGTGAAAAGACTATGACAGTAGATTGGAATACCGTGAAAAGATGCCTTTCCTCACCAATTTTTAGGCTCCCAGAAGATACTTTTACTGCAAAATTGTTTCCCTGGGATAGGAACCTGCAACTTGCCGATGGTTATAGAAGTGCAAGAGATATTGAGAATAGTCTAGTGTATGCCCCACATACAAAAGAGCTGTTTTTTTTTATTACTAATATTGCGTCTGAGAAGGATGGTCTGAGCCCTTATAAAGATTCAGGCAGTGCAAGCTATGTGGATCACTTTATTCGAGGGTTGTTATCTGCTCATTACTACTGTGTATATTTATTTTATTCTAACTGTAAAACCCTTATTCTTCATTATCATATTACATAATATTATTGTAATGCTTAAAAACAAAACGTGAGTGTAAGTTAGGCATTCTTATTATGCTTTTAATGACAATTATAATTGCTCGGATCCCAGGTTCTCCATTCATCTTAAATACCCTAAGCAACCGCTTCTCTGTGCAAAGCCACTGTTTAAGCTGCGCAACTTGCTTCACAACCGAAAGCAAGAGGGTACAGGTACATGGTAGAATATATGCACGAACTTATTATCTTTTATTTTCTTGCTTTCTGATAGGAATCCAGTTGTCACTTGACATTCAACTACCAAAATGCGCATGTGGAAAAAGCAAATAAAAGATTATTTTAAAGATGGCTTCCGATTAAGTCATTTTTGTTTTATTTTCTATGTAATTTTATTATTTAAAAAAGCGTTACTTTGTATTTGGTTGGTTATTAGGGAGCTTTGATTTATGTTTTAGATATTTGGAATAATCTGAAGTATTTTTAGAATATATTAGTAGTTTATCTTTTTATGATATTATTTTAGATGAGTGCCAATCAGGGATGTCAAGGATATTATTTAATATCATATTAATATCATTGATTTAATTTAAGTAGACGATATCATGTTATATTTTTTTTTAATATTTTGAGTCAATTATAGTTTTAGTTGAGTTAGTTTAAGTGGGTAATAAATACCCATCTCATGTATGCTATTTGAAAGATGAAGTTGAATAAAGAAAACTATTTAGTTCGTTTTCATGAGCAACCACTGCTTGTTCTTTAGTGTTTTGGATTAAATATTGATGGTTACCTAAGTGAAATGGGGAACCTACCTCTAAAACTAACTATTGAGGTGGGAGAACCAACCCACTTATATACCCATTAGGCATCTTATTCTACTCAATGTGAGACTTGATGTCCTATACCACTAAGTTCCCATCAATTGGCCCCACATGGAAAGCCAACGTCTCGGCGACTGCACTTTATGGCACTTCGCTCGGCCTCCTGCCGATTAGAACACTTTGTGGGTAGCCCTCTTTGAGGAGGTTGTTAACTGTTGAGATATTAGATGATATATTACCATTAATGTGAGATTGCTAATGAGATAAATTAGGGATACAATTGTGATTATGTAATTATGACTCTGTATATCTCTTCAACATATAAATACCCTTTAAGGTTACATCAAATAGTAGGTATTATTTAGAACATTTCTCAAGTCCATCTTACATCGTATCAGAGCCAGGTTCCGATCTTGAGGCCTGTGGGTTATGGGCCCACCACGCTTTTGCTGCGCCACTCTGATTGGGTTATGGGCCTATCGGCTGTAATGTGTCATCACCAGCAAAATTATGGTGTGATAATAAAGCTGCCTTGCACATAGACTCCAATTCTGTGTTTCATGAACGAACGAAACATATCGAGATTGATTGTCACTTTGTTCGAGACAAAGTCAGAGAGAACTTCATTTCTACAGGATATGTACGGTTTGGTGATCAATTAGGTGACCTTTTAACTAAGGCCCTCATTAGGCTACGGGCCAACTATCTTTGTAACAAGTTGGGCTTGATTAACATCTATGCTCCAACTTGAGGGGGAGTGTTGAGATATTAGACGATATATTACCATTAATGTGAGATTGCTAATGAGATAAATTAGGGATATGATTGTGATTATGTAATTATGACTCTGTATATCTCTCCAATATATAAATACCCTTTAAGGGTGCATCAAATAGTAGGTATTATTCAGAACATTTCTCAAGTCCATCTTACATTAACCATGCTTTGATACCAATTGATGGGTATCTAAGTGGAATGGAGAACCCTACCTCAAAAGCTAGCTATTGCGGTGGGAGAACCAGCCCACTTAAATACTCCATTGGGTATCCTATTTTACTCAATGTGGGATCTAGTATCCCATACTACCAAGTCTCAATCAAATACCTTGTGGTGATTCATGTTATAGGTGTTCTGGATAGAATATCTTGTTGCATTTTTCTGAGGTATTGTTCAAATCTCTAGGGAGATTCCTAATTTCCTGTGTGCTTCTGTATCACTTTCTTTATGGGTTTTTTGGGTATTACAGTCCTTTATCAACTGCTGTGATCTTGTCATTTCTTCTCCGCATGAAGCGTATCATTTCTTGCTGAGAATTTGTTTCTATCTCTATAACTTGTTTAAAAATTAAATCATCTTTGGACAGCAGAACTCACCATGATTAACTGTAGTGATATGCTGCAAATTCGGAGGCCAAACAGGGCACTCTGCCTCAACATGTTTTATTTGGAGGGCTAATTAAGAAACAACTGGAGATTTGTTTTTACGTTGTAGAATAGTTGCTTTTCCTCAGAATAAACTGTTTGGCATCTTGAGCCAGAGCTTGATTTCACTCTCCCGGAAAATTTGGATTAGTTTTATTATTTGGTTCAAATAGTTTGGGAAGAATTAAAGATGACACAGTTTTCATGCCAGTATTCAGTCTTCTTTGTGATTTGGTGTACTTGGTTGTGAAAAAATGCTTGAATCCTTAGAAAACGTATGTATCAATTACTATATATATTGAAGCTTGATTTTAGATTTATGTGGATGTATATATTCAACAAATGATTGTAACTTCTTATTTTCAAGAACAGAAGCTCATGAACTGGAGGAGTATTTCATCCATTTGCCTCCTGAGCTTTGCCAACTAAAAATTATAGGCTTCTCAAAAGATATTGGTAGTTCCCTATCTTTGTTACCATCAATCATGCATCGTCTTGGAAACTTTCTGGTTGCAATTGAACTCAAGCATATGCTTTGTTCTTCCTTCCCCGAGGCAAATGAAGTTAGTGCAGAAAGAGTAAGGCCTTGTCTTATGTATATATTATGTGAACTAATTGTTCTGATAAACTATGTATTTTTTGTTGGCAAAAAAGAGAGAATTACTATGAGGTCTCAAGGAAGGGAATATAATGAGCAGAAAGTCTCAATAACAAGTAAGCAACATGGACATGTTATCATTTTCTGTACAATAATTTGTCATTGCAGGCTGTTCATTTGGTGTGAGACATTTTGATATTTAAATTCCTTCCTTGGGACCTTATAGCGATTCTTCCCAAGAAAAGCCACGTATTTTCTGTCAACTTGTCATTTTAGTGCTCATTGGTATGGTTAAATGCATTATTAACAATTGTCAAAATTTGCTAGGTTCTGGAGGCACTGACAACTGAGAAATGCCAGGAGCGCCTTTCTCTTGAAAGACTTGAAGTTCTTGGCGATTCATTCCTTAAATTTGTAGTTGCACGGCATTTTTTTCTCTTGAATGATAGCCTTCATGAAGGAGACCTTACAAAGAGGCGATCAAATGTTGTGAATAACTCCAACTTGTTCAAGCTAGCTACTCAACGCAATCTGCAGGTAAAGTTGTGCCATCAAATGTCATTCCTTTTTTAATACTTGTTGAGAGGGGCAGCTTCAATACCTTGAACATACTGACTGGTCTGACACCCAAAGGGTGTGGGGATACTTAAAGAGAAATCAAATGTCATCTTTGGGAGAGGATTATGCCCCCCCCCCATGTTCCAACAAATGGTTTGTTTAGAAGGATGTCCCTTGTAAATATTCAAAGGGATTGGAAAGATCTTGAGGTAAAAGAGTCTTGGTTATTTTCTTTTGTATTTTCCTTTGTTTTTGGAAGATTTTCTATCCTTCACATTTGTATCGTTCAAATATCATATCAATAAATTATCTTTTCTTACCCCAAAATAATAAAATATGATCTCTCTCTGTTCTCTTGGTGGATTCATCATTCATATAATATGCCTTTGAGTCCTGCATAGGGATTAAGGTTTCTTGGTAAATTAATGGTGGAAAATCGTCTGAGTTCAGCAGGGAATAACTGTTTTTGAAAGTTTTATGATCGATGTGAAAAATGAAAATGAGATATATCTTGATCCATGTCATCTCCAACGACCTTAATTTTGTTGACTTCCCAGTTTTCACATTTCCATTCACACTCCAACCGAGCACATCCTAAAGAGGATCTAGGGTTACAAGCAAGCATAAATGAATGAGGAACTTTGGAATAAAAAAGGGAGGGAATTCAATGCTGTCTTACAAGAAAAATTGTGTTGGCCAGGTTAGAGAAATGACTTTTGGCACATATAATGTAAAGGAAAATATAATTAAAAAATGATTTCATTGATGGGAAAAATCCCTGGTCTCTCTACTTAAAAAGATAAAAAGGTACAGATACTGTCGAGTTATGATCACAAGGTCATATTTTACACTCCTTGTCTCATTGTTTGAATGAGGGAAATGGAATCATTTCTCCTCACCCATATCAAGCGGTTAGTGGTCCCTGTAAAGAAAGATAGAACTGAAGGCGAAAGAGAAATCAACATGGGATTGACCTCTAAAATTTGAGTTTATCATACCCCCAATGGTCCTCTTAAGCTTGAGAATAAAGATTTGTCATGCTTAGCTTTCTATTGAGACTTTCAAAATTCACACTTGATACAATTGTCATAGTTTTAAAAATTTGTTATTTTTAACAAAACAATTATGCATGACCTTGTTTCTTTCTCTTTCCAGGTGTACATTCGTGATCAGGAATTTGATCCCTCTCAGTTCTTTGCATTAGGTCACCCTTGCCTAAATGATTGTGCCAAGGAAAATGAAGGGACCATTCACTCTGGTTTAAATTCTCTAGATGAGCTGGGCCCGGGGAGATCAATTGAAGTTTGTTGCAATAAAAATCATCACTGGCTTTATCGAAAAACAGTTGCAGATGTCATTGAAGCTCTTATTGGAGCTTTCATTGTTGACAGTGGCTTTAAAGCAGCAACTGCATTTCTTACATATCTTGGCATACAAGTTAAATTTGAATCCTCACAGGTGGTCAATGCTTGCAGAGCAAGTATGAGTTACATCCCTCTTTCCACCCATGTAGACATTCCTTCCCTCGAAGATGAGTTAAAACATCACTTTGTCCATAAGGGTCTGCTTCTCCAAGCATTTGTACATCCCTCTTACAATAAGCATGGAGGTGGCTGCTATCAGGTTAGCCATATCTTCTTGTAAGAATTATTCTTCACTAGTTGATAGCAGACAGAGAAGGATAATCATGTAGTCCACATTCTATCAATTTTCTAAACATTTGATAATTTTGTGCAGAGATTGGAGTTTCTTGGAGACGCTGTCTTGGATTATTTGATTACTTCATACCTTTACTCAGCTTATCCAAAGCTAAAGCCTGGTCGATTAACAGACCTGAGATCAATGTCAGTTAACAACAAGGCTTTTGCTTATGTTGCAGTGGATAAAGGATTTCATAATTTCCTTTTATCTGATTCTACTGATCTGTCAGTTGCAATAGAAAAGTATGTGGACTATATTAAAGGATCTAAAGCGGGAATTGATTTTCATGGAGGGCCAAATGTCCCAAGGTACGAATGACCCTTTTCTGATGTAGTGTTATATAACCATAATAGAAAACGCAAATCACTTAAGGTTAGTTAGAGGATAGCCTTTAGGTGCATAGCTGTTAGTTTACATCCTATCATAAGCCTATAATAAGATCCCCTCATTTGTAATTCATCAGACTTGTGCATCAGTAATTATTTAGATTAGCTCTGTCTCTCCTCTCTGATTCTCTCTGTCAATTCTATCTCTCTACTCTGTTTCTTTCTTCTCACTCAATCCCTCTGTTCTTCTCTCTTATTCTCCTCTCCTCTCCCTTATCCGACTTGCATTCTTACAACATGAAGATCACGGAAATATCTTTGCTTTTATTGTAAATATTTTTTATGATAGGGTTAGTGACTAAAAGGTGAGTGTATAGCATATAATGTAGTCTTTATTCTCTTAGTTTTCCCTTTATTTATATATATGATGTACCAGTGCTGTTCAAGATGTATGAGAAATACACTACTCTCAAAAATCCCACAAATCTACATCACCAGATGCCTTCATTTGCTTATTTATTTTCATAGAAAATAATCTTTATTGGATAGAAAGGTTATTTTAACTTTTTATTCCATTGAAGAATCTGTATTGAAATGTCTGTTTGTATCATTTTAACAGAGAGTTCACACAGGGAGCAGATTATATGCCTCTGTATGCTCATACACTAGTATAATGATGACACTTGTATTTCTCTTTAGCCTTCTTTATATGTATATGAAGCTTGACCGTGAATCTAGGAAGTCCCTCCATGTAATTTTCCACTATTTTAAGTACTATGAGCATTTAGGAAGAACAAAACGTAAAAGATGAAATTTCCTTTCAAATGCAGTGAACAGTAAAATGCAGAAGATCCAAACCAAATTGAAGTCGATGTTTTGTATCTGAAGACTATTTATTCCATAATATTGGATTCACCACTCCTCTATCTTTGTCCTTTTCCAAGTTTTTTTTTTTAATGAAAGAAGCTTTTATTAAGAGAGGAGGATCGTATGAATATTGATGTACTGTGACTACTTTTGTTCCATTTTCGCTTGATACATCCTGATAAAGCAATTTTTTATTTTAGTTTATCATACTTGGATCTTAATTTTTAACATTTCTGAGGTTTTTATTTACGCTTTTGTTTGCTTCAGGCCCTAGGTGACTTGGTAGAGTCTTGTGTTGGCGCCATTCTGCTTGATTCTGGTTTCAATCTGAACACTGTTTGGAAGATTATGACTTCATTCTTGAAGCCCATAATGAAATTTTCGTCAGGCTTGCAGCTTAGTCCTATTAGGGACTTGCAAGAACTTTGCCAATCACGTAGTTTACAGTTGAAGTTTCTGCCTCTGGGATCCAAAACAGGCAGAATGTATTCCGTTGAAGCCAAAGTGAATGGGGAAGATGTATCTGAAACTGCTTCAGCAACCAGCATTAGTCAAAAAGAGGCTGCTAGAATTGCTTCACAGCTAGTATTTTCTAGATTAAAGGTGAAAACTGCGAAACCAGTATAGTATGGTTATTTATATTCCTTTGCTTCCTCATTTTCAGAAGTTTCAAGTCTCGGCATCTTAACACCTTAAAATTTTCATCTCTTCATTGCCTTTCCATGCCCTCGGGTCTACTTCACTGTTTTAATCTGACAGGACGTCCTATAAACACTTTGATATGAAAAAGAATGTAAGGAAAGAAGAAGAAAGATAGGTAGGTAGAGGGATAGAGATTGTTGGAAGAAGAATGAAACTCTTCACAATTGCATTAACATAAGCAATCCTCATTAAACTAATCTGCCTAACCAACCCAATAATAGTTGACGTTTATCTTATACAACAAGCACCCCCCGCCCCCAAAAAAAAGTATGGGCAGATTTACATTCATTGAAAATCATAAAATTGCACCCAAAGAGCATCTTAGCTTCTTCTCTCTACATTAAAACAGATATGGTATTTGTAAAACTTTGAAGAGGGTTAATTGGGGTAGTTACAGGGATTATAGTGGTTAGAACCATTGGCCTTAGTCCATAGAAGGCATAGGGAAATTATTGTGATCAGGTTTTTGGTTCAACGAATGATTAAATTGAGTCTCTCTCTCTCTCTAATTAAAATCTCTGTTGATGAGTTTTTTCTTGCCATTCTTCTGGTTGGACTCAGATTGGCATTTTGTTAGTAGGAAGCAACTGTTATTCTTGTATGCATTACATTTTTCCGTTGAGCTTAGACTGGTTATCTATGAGATGGATTTTGGCGTCCTCTCTAATGAATCTTACAGCTGTATTTTGCTTGTATGTTTTGGTACCATCTGTGTGGGTGTGCAGTCTAAGGGCTGGAAGCCAAAGTCAAAATCTTTGGAGGAAGTTATTAACTCAACTTTTAAGGCAGAAGGCAAACTTCTTGGCTACGATGAAACACCCATTGATGTAACTGAAGCTGGCATCATTGAGTCTAGCAATTTTGATCTAGAAAATTTTCCCATTGGTGATGATGAGATAGTTGACAAACTCATCCTACATTCATCAACTGTTAGCCAACAGTTTCCATCTTCCGTCGTAGGGAAACTTGATAAGACAATTGAAGATCATGATCGGGACTGTGACTCACATAGGGCAGGTACTAGTGTAACTTAGGTAGCTTTGAGGTACCAAATGTTGAAGCTAGTGTCCCACTATTAATTCAGGTACTGTTTCAGGTTGTTTGGTCAAAAGAACATCAAGATCACGGTTGTATGAATTTTGTGCTGCCAATTGCTGGAAGCCTCCTTCATTTGAATGCTGCAAAGAGGAGGGACCAGGCCATCTGAAGTTGTGAGTCCATAATCTTCATATGCTGTGATCTTTGTTGTTTCTAAGGTTGTCATGCTTTGGCAACTACTGAAATTTGTACATCTGAGCATTCTTTTGTTTGATAATAATTTGAGGGATGCATTTGTCTTGGCAAGAATTATGAGACAGAATTACCGATTTCCTGCCAATTCTTTTTAAGAGCCGGGAAAATGAGCCAGCCCTGGAAAAAAAAAAATCCTATTTTGAGGTGATTGGGCTTTTTGGCCTAACCCTATAAGGCCTTTTTTACTTTTAAAAAAAACTCTTTCTTTTCTTTTGTATTTGGTGAATATTTGATATAAATGATGAAAATGACTTGTCAGTGGAGATAAACCTTTTTGCCATAATCTGTTCTCATTCTTCATAAGGATTTAAATCCTTTTTTCTTTTTGTAGTTTTCTATATTTGATTTTGTTTTCTCTTTCCTAAGATTTACTTTCAAGGTGACCTTGGAGATAGAAGATGCTTCAAATATGATTTTGGAGTGTGTTGGAGCTCCTGAATCAAAAAAGAAAGAAGCGGCAGAGTCTGCAGCTGAGGGCGCATTTTGGTACCTGGAAAAGGTAGGTTACTTACTTGATGGTATGTGACAAACAGCTCCACAAGGATTCCAGCAGCCTTCTTATTTGAAGCTCTGTCATTAGGAATTTCTAAAATAACGTCAGTGCTAAAGATATGTTCTAACATTTAGTGATACTGGTTTAGCATGCCATGTTTCCTGGCATTTGGAATATGTGTATTATGAATTTCTAAATATAGGTTGTGTATTTCTTTCCTTTGCTTCAAAAATGGTCATATGCACACTTCATTTCCTTTGATATATACATATATTATTATATATGTTGAGATCTGAATTTTGTTATATGGAAAATATAATTGAAATTTGATCTTTATGCCTCAACATCATTAAAAAAAAAAAAAGAGTGCGGCACCTAATGCTTTGTACAGGGGAAGCATTGAATCGCGAGGTACGTTTTTTAGTAGCATGATATCTCGATCACTTCTATATCTTAGGGTATATTTTAGAAAATATCAATTATATCAGGTCCTATTACATGTTTAAACATTTAAAAGTCTCTATAACATGAGATATTAAGATGAAAATAACAATACCAAACACCTGCCCTTAAACTTTTTGGTATTTGCGCATCGTGTTGATGAACACATTTGGAGTGTTCTAAAACAAGGGGGAATTGAGGAAAGTTCCCATTGAAAATGTCGTTAGTGAGGACTTGAATCAGAGCATTAGTAGTGTGTACAAAGTTTATAGAGCATCATAATTTGCGTATAAAAATTTTATTAGATCCTTGATAAAATTTTCAGCAGGGGACTTTTCCATAATTTTTCCTAAAAACAACACTAGGATGAAGGGTTCTTCTTCGAGGTGTCTTACTAGGTTCACATTCTATTTCTTGAGGTTCATGTATCTTTCTCGCCTTCCTTTTTTATGAGCTTTGTAATGCTATGTTTGGTATGATGAAATTGGGAGGTTGAATTGGAAATGGAATTCATTTCCTATATTTGGTATGGTGGAATTAAGGGTTGGAATTGGTAATGGAAATTGAAATGGAATTTAAAATAGGTAGAAATGAATTCCACGATGTAACCCATGGAATTGTATTCAATTCTATAGAATTGATTTTTTGGCCCCTCATTTTTTTTATATTTACATCCATTTCTTTCTCCATTTCCTTCCTCATTTCCATATTCATTTCCATCTCCATTTCCATCAAAATGAATTCCAGCGTACCAAACGAGTCATAAGAGAAGTCCTGCTTGAGGACCTTGCATGCCATAAAGATTCATAACCAAAAAAAAAAAGAAACAGAGGGGGAGAGAGAGAGAGAGAGAAGAAGAAGAAGAAGAAGAAGAAGAAGAAGAAGAAGAAGCCTAAACTGTCACTATCCTTTCATTTTATATTCCTTATCAGATTGTAGGGTTTATATTAACGACATGAAGGAGTGTTCGGCTTACATCGTGCCACATACCAGTTTCTTTTTGTTTTGGAAGTGTCTGTTTCATGTCTTTTGTAGCCCGCCAAAGTTGCTTCATCTAGCACTTCAGCTGGGGATACATAATTTCATTAATTACACACCAGACTTCAGTGAATAAATATCCATGATTCGTTATGGCAATGTCACAATCTTTTTTTGGGTGAAAGGTTATGTAACAATTTTGTTTGATAATGTATATCAAATTAGTAAACCATCCTTACAGATATCACCTCTAAATGGGGGAGGAAATAAGTTTCATATAAACTCATTTTAACTTGAAGTATCATTTTATTACTACACACTCAAATTTTAATTGTGACGTATTTTGCATACATGTATTACATAGATATTTTTTGAGTTAATAATCTATCAAGAAATCTGATATACAATAAAACATAATGATGTCGTGTGATCCATATAATCGACAACATGTAATAGAAGATAAGGCTTTGTTATTATTGTGACGGTGTGCCGCTGCCCCGTGTTTATGTCATTTGTTTCCCGACAAGATCCAATGATCTTGTGGTTGTTTCATATACAAATTGTTGGTTAAAGATTTGTTATGCATTGTATTTTACTGTTGTTGTTGGTGCTGCTGCTGCATGCCATTTGTTTCCCTACTAGATCCAATGGTCTTGTGGTTGTTTCATGTAAACATTGTCCTTATCTGGGAACTCCTTTCTCCCAACGGCCATGCAAACTAAGACAAAAAAATCTTGAAATTAGTAAAAAGCATTTCAAAATCCATAAAAAGCATATCGAAATCTATAAAAATATCTCGTAATCCATAAACTCCTTTCTCCCAATGCAATTCCCAAAAACACACAATTATTGGTTAAATATGCATTGTATTGTACTATTGTGTGGCATTTTGGTACATTGACATTGTTTATCATTCTATATTCCATTTTATACTCTGGTGCGTCTTTGTTGGCATATCTATACTATATCATCGCGATGCCTATTGGACTCCTTGTCCTTGAATTATGATTTTTCTATTAGATTTTGATTTTTGAAAATAGTATTTTTTTTTAATATCTGTCATCTATTAAGAATGGTAATTGATTAATGTTATCAGTGAAGAATTTTTTTTTTTTGTATCAATCCAAAGATTTTTTTGTTATTCGCTATGGGAACAAACTTTAAGCTTGTAATAAGTTGGCAAAATTTATAAAAAAAAAAAAAGAGTTGCCAAAACATGAAGCTTGAAATATGGAGCAAAACTTAAAATAAAATGTCTGGAAATTAAATTTAAATAAATGGGGAGAGAAATATCAATTCTCATTCAATTTCTCTCTCTCGAAATTAATAAAATGAAAGCAACATTAATTAATGTGAGTCAGCCATTGATTCACTCGCATTTATCCCACGATCCAAGCTTCCGAAGCTGCATAAATTGAAAATCAAATGTTTTGAAATCAGATCAATTATTAGGTAAACAAAATAAAAAGTTAAGCATCAAACGGTTTCCTTGTTTCTTTAATTAAAGAAATAAGATGGTATATTAGGTAAGCAACTATTGTAATGGTTAGAATTAGTCAAAAATAATAAACAAGTAGGAGATGTAAATTTTTTTCAACTATATCTTTATTTTATAAAGATGATAAGTATAAGGGAGAATGAATAGGAATAGAGAAGTGAGAGAATGAGTGGGAAAAAGGAGAAAAAGAAACATAAATTAATTAGGGGTAAAATGGAAAAGTTTTTAGACAGAATCAAATTGTCATTTATGTAAAGAACTAACCCTATAAGAGAGAATATTGCTACCAAAAACTTTTGAAGGTCACTGCCAAGAGTATGGGTGGGGATGCGGGCCAATTGACAGGTTGTGGGTTGACCTGCATGGGTTGGCGGGCCACAGCCAAGCACCTGAACGGGCTATAGAAATGCAGCACGAGCCTGCCAACCAGCTAAAAATATTTTTTTTTTAAAAAAATCTTTTTTACACAATTTTTCCTGTAAGATTACATAATTATATGATTCTCTTTCCAATCTTATTAATAAATTTTTAATAATTTCCTAAAAATAGAATTTAATATTATTTTTTTCTTTGTAAAAAATATTAGGATAAAAAAGTAAAAAAAATAATATATTTTAAAAGTGAAAAAAGCCAGCCCGAACCCGCCAGACTTTGGCGGGTTGGCGGCTTAACGGATCCAACCTGCATTACCGGCTCTAGCCAAGAGAACTGCAATGAGAAAGAACTTCACAAGGTTTATTTTTATCATCATGGTTTGGCGAATTCTATTCAAAAAGGCAGGTTTTGGTGCAAAGTAAACTGCTATTGGAAGTAACTTATGTTTAACTTGTATGATTGCATATATTTTTAACGTTTTCCCCGCCTTTGATTTTGGTCTAAATCCAACATATTACTACTTTATTTAGATCAACATTGATTTTCTTCCATTAAATTTCAGGTTGCCCTTTACTCATTCATCAAGGGTTTATGAAACAAAAGTTACAAAATTTACACACGGGTTTCTCTGGGTATGGGACAAGCAAACTCCCAAGAACAATCCACATTGGCATGAATATAAAGAAACTTCTTTTCACTGTCTTGCGTCTTGACGAGTAGGGATCCCAATTTCGGACTGGTGGCTTGATCGACCAGGTTAGCCAATTTAGCTTACTTATGAAAGTTTGAAGCTGTCTTTCATTCATGGCCATACTTGAATATTTTATATTGTAACAGTGCTAGTTTGTGTTAAACAACCCCAACGTTCAATGAATTGGTACGAAGAACTTGTTCATCTATTTACTTGGCTTGTAAGCATGGGAGGTTATAGCGATTCAATTATCTGCAAAATAGTTTTCCTTGTGGGGAATAGATAACTTGATCATTGTTGAGGTGATCTGTGTTTTTGATGAAAAGCTTCCTGCCATTTGACAGATCTAGAAGCGAATACTTGGAAGATGCAAATTGAATTAATATGTTAATTAGTACAGAAATATAATATTTTTTAGAAGAAATAGCAAATTCATCTGCTTTTGATTTTTTTGAGTGATCTCCTTTCTATACAAGTAATCATGCAATTTGCATGAAAACTCATCTTCGATCTTATTTCTAGAACTTTGCAGCCAGATTTAAACTTTCAGTACCATACCAAATTTTTTAAGTTTGAAAAAGGATACCAGATTTCTTCACTCCTGTCTTAACCTTCAGTTTCTTCTCTGCATTCTTTCTCTGTCAGGGTCTTCGCAGGGGTTGCATTGAATTGTAGATGCCACTATCCTGCTGCATGGAGATGAAAAGGAAGGTCAACAAATCTTTGATTGGGCTATAACCTACCTATCTTGCATTTGGGAGATCAAGGGGTTCCTTGATGACGTATAATTATGGATTTCAATTTAAGTGGGTTATTGCCTTCAAACCCTTTTTATTGTAGATTTACAGGTCATAATTTTCATCGTTAGTTCTTTTTCTAACCATAAGAAAATCTAAGAGGATGCCAGATTCGACCCAAGCTCTTCTTCACTGGTGATAAAGTCGTCAACTTCAATCCCCTACAACGGCCTCCCTCGCTGTTCGATTCATGCTTCTCTTGATGGTGAGCATGATGCAAGGACGCAAACGGTGGCGAGGAGCTGAGCATGACGTGACGGAGGTGAGCATGACACACGATGCAAGGACACCTTCTTCCTCCTTCATGCTCGGATTTTCTGATGAATGAATTTTTTTTTTTTTTCATTTTGATTGTTTTTTAGTTTGATTCTGTAGGTGGAGAATTTTTTCCGGTGGCGTTGGTTGCTACCGGTCGAATGGCCCTGGATGCAGGCAAAGAAACAAATTTTTCTCTGCTTCGGGGAATTTTGGTAGTTCCATGTTAGAAATACATATTTCAATTAAAAATTATAACACATTTCTTCTGTCTTATCAAACATGTTTTAAAACTTACTTCAAATTTTAACTCTAATTTCATTTCCACTCCCAACAAAAACACTTCCATATACCAAAGGGGCAGAAGAGTTAAGCATCAAATTATTATGCCCAAAACATTATTTTGATCGAATGATAAATTAATCGCTTAAACTCTTCTCATTTTGAAGAACTCTTCTCATTTTGACATTTCTACTAAACTCTCTTTCCAACATTTCTGTTGTGAGGGGCAATTCTCTTTCACTCGATGTTCCCTATGGTAAGAATTATCCTGAGATAGATAAACGAGCTAGCTTTATGTCGTTTACCTGCAAATTGCAATGTACAAATATTTAACGAGAATACTGCATCAAATTACAAGGGTAATTAATGCCTGTGAACCCAAGAACCCAATCGCTAATTTGAGCGTCATTTATTGATTTTCGTACTTTTCAAAGTAACAGTAAGGTTTCTATGATGCAATATAAAGGTCACATTCGAATCATAGAAATAGCATCTCTGCTTACGATGATAAAACTGCTTATCCTTGTTCAAAACCCCACCTAGTGGGAGCCTCATGCTTGTGAGGGAAGCCTTTGTTTATGTACATATATCCCTCCTCAAACCTCAGCTGGTGGGAGCTCTGTACACTAGCTATCCTTTATGGATTTTAAAATTCTGCAGTGAAGTTTTGACTCTTACCTGGGCGTTATTTGGGATATTGAAGCATCATCTATGGAACAACTTGCTTGCTGTGACTTTGATGCCAAGGATCTGTCTTCTAATTTTTCGTTTTTTGTTGAGAAAGCTGGCCTTTTAGGAAAAGGAACTTCCTCAGTTTCATTTTTAAGCATGGAAGAAACCTCCAGCATTGATGGCCTTTCTACTGGATTTTCCTGCACGCAGAGTAGGGCTACACGCAAACATTGCAGAAGTTTGCAGGAAGAGAATGAATCTTCTAGAGATGGATCGACAAATTCCAAACCCTTACCCTCTTTCCACAAATTATAAGCCTGTTAGGATTCAAACATCAAATTATTGATCCTGTTTATGTGTTTCAAAAGTAAAGCTTCAACGATATGGGGAAAAACAGAACAGAAGTTCATGGAAACTACTTACATATTCAAGAATGCTCAAGTTCTCATAAGTGCCATAAAAGCGAGTGTTCTTCTTGCCACTAATGATTTGCAAAAGCAGTACTCCAAAGCTGTAGACATCATACTTCATTGAGTATGTGCCCTTTTTAACATATTCTGGAGGAACATAACCACTGTATTTTGTACATCAGTGACTGTTAATAAAACAAGATGATGGTAGAGCAAGAGGCATTTTACTTACTATGTCCCAACAATTCGTCCGGTATTTGCTTCAACTTCATCCTTTCTAAAAAGTTTAGCCATTCCAAAATCTGATATTTTTGGATTCATCTCATCATCAAGCAAGATGTTGCTAGCTTTTAAATCTCGATGAATTATTGTGAAGTTTGAATATTCTTGGAGATATAAAAGTCCTTGGATAATTCCTTCAATAATATGAACGCGCTTTCTCCAATCCAATAGGCTCTTTCTTAATGGATCTGCAAGGAGCGGTGAGTGTTCGTTGGCTTAGTCATTTAAGACCCAACTTTGTTAATTTTTAGAGAATTAAACAAGTTTTGGGATCTAATAGGGATTGTGGAACTCTAGAAAGCTAACCAGATAACGCACTACACATTAGACGAGGTGGTTCTAAAACACATTATAAGATACTTGAAAAAAGCAAAGATTTTTTATACCATAGAGGTAGAAATCCAAGCTTTTGTTAGGCATGTACTGATAGATTAGCATTTTTTCTTGTCTCTCATCGCAGAATCCCAAAACTCTGACCAGATTTATATGCTGAAGCCTTGCAGTAAGTGAAACCTCGTTCGTAAATTCTTCATGGCCTTGAGTAGAAGCTTTTGAAAGTCTCTTGACTGCAATTTCTAGTCCTCCTGGTAGTTTTCCCTGTCAAAGAAACCCTGCAGATTTTTAGCTAGGGATAAATAGATTACCTATGAAATGAGGATGAAGGTGATTTCTTTAGATAAGAATGCTTCAATATCATTGATAATGATATTTGAAATTAGAGTTAATACCGTTGTTGGTCCTTACGATGATCAAATTTTAATTTTAATTAATATGGTTTCATAAAGACTTGGTTTAAGTTAATGCCATTAAATTTGAAGACCAAAATCAAAACTCGTTAAAACTATAAGGACATGATAATTTTTTGTTTTTACTCCCTCTACTTAACAGCATTGGCTCACACCAAATCCTTATAAAACTATTTGAATAAAAAAATTCTTGAATAAAAAACAGTATATGAATAAAAAAATCACCATTTGAAACTATAGAGATTAAAACCAAAATTCAATCAAATTGTTACAATCAACAATGGTATTAACCGTTGAAATTAAACAAATACTAGTGCTCCTGTGAGGAATTTGATCAATATCTTGTTTGAAATCTCATGTATTCTATAAAAAGGTCATTACTTTTTCTTTTCTTTTTTGTTTTCCTTCTTAACCTTTCATTTTCCTCTATCTACATGAACTTCCACAAATGTGATCCTTTACATGTATACATTGTCGCCTTTAGAAAGAAAATGAGACAAAAAAAATGTGACTATAAATAAGAACCTTGTGTCATTTTTACATTTATCATGTATTTGTTTTTGAGAATGCATTATCGTTCGCACTAAAACGTATAATTAGAAAATGTTGCTTCTATATCAAGAATATCTCACAGAAACAGATATATACAAGACCATATTACCTTGTATACAGGGCCAAATCCACCCTCTCCTAACTTGTTTTCCTCAGAAAAGTCATTTGTTGCCGCTCTTATCATAGCAAAGCTAAACTCTTCAAGATGTGGAGCCCTGGTTTGAAGGCTCTCAACAATCGGCACGGGACGTTCTGATTCAGACTGGAAACCTTTGCCAAACACCATATTCACTGTAACAAATGGAGAAAACAGAAAGGTCTGAATGTTAACCAATTCTCTTTATACTAGTACCTAATAAAAAAAACCAGAACATTCCAATTCAAATTATTAATTACCTTTTAATTTGAGTGACTTGCTTCTTAAGCAACACGGCAGAAGGACTCCCAATGCTATGACAATTGCAATTGGAAGTAGAATAATAAGTAATAGCCTCCGTTTGTTTCCACGATCAGTTTCTTCATCTTGAGCTGTCAATTCAAGTTCCCACAAAAATCAATATCATCTTTTCTGGTTTTCTTGATTTTTCATAAGTATCTTCCCATTTTCCTGTGTGCGAGAGTAATTTCATTAAAGATTTTAGCTGTTACTTCTAACAATTATCTGTTTTTTATGGATCCTCTCAATCTTCACTTCCACACACACACACACGAATGACCCTAATGATTAGTAAACATTGGAAATACAATTTAGAGAACAGAGTTCCCTCGTAGATACAGGGTTTTCTTCCAATACTAAATAATGATAATATGGAAGCTGCGCATTTTCTTAATATGCTTGAGTAGATACGCTTTTGTATGTTTAAGTATGGACTTCTATAAAACATAACAAGGTTTCTTCCTCCTACTAAAGAGAACTTTTACACTTCTAGGCTGAGAAAACCTATCTCATATTTAATCGGAAACTATATTCCTTACCTGCCTCGGAAAGCACCCAATTATCATCATTTATGACCTGAAACACATTGTAACCAAGCAGTTTCTTTTCCTTGGCATAAGCAACCTTAGTTCTGATAGCTTCAACATCATCAAAATTGATCCAAATGGAACCAATGGTGCAATAATTCACCACATAGGTAGCATTATACAATGTAGGAGAACCATAACTCCGAACATACCACTTGATATACTTATAGCTCATTGACCCATCTCGTGTCACAGCCAGACCAGATGATGGAGAACCAATCGCAGTTTCCTTGGGATTATCCAATGCCCAAGCGTAGCCATGGTAAGGCAATCCCAGAAGCAGCTTGTTAGAAGGAAACCCTCTGCTCAACCACCTCCTTATACCAAAATCAGTATTCACATGGCTCACAGGATCATACAGAGCAGCATGAGGATGCGTGAAATTTTCCAGTGAAGGAAGATGATAATCATAAGCCAGAATATGACCCCAGTTCAAATTCTTCGCCAATGAATCAACAGGGTAACTCAAATTTCCAAAGACAGTGGGCAAGTAATGAAGACCCATACTCAACATCAAAGACGACGATTCTCCAGAGTTTCTGTTCTCAGAATCCACAGCAATTCTCCATTCGCGAAGCAGAATCCCCAAGTTGCTCATATCCGATTCTGCTTGAGGCCAAAGCCAGAACAAGTCAATGCCCTGAAACCCATGTCGTCTAGCTGTTTGTATCGATGACTGAATGAAAATTTTTCTCGAAGAAGCGTTTCTGAGCATCGAAGAAAGTACCGAATCGTTGGCCTTCTTGCCCAGAATACCCTGTGCAGTTTCATTCTGTCCGTTCCATACAGAGAGAAGAGTGACGACGGAGGGGTTCTTGCGCTTGACGATGTTGGTGAAGGTGGAGAAATATTGTAGGTCAGATTTGGCTATGGAAATCTCGTAAGTGGATGAATTGACGCTAGCAAAGGCACATATAAGGTGTGTGAACAGAGCAGAGTTTATGTCAGGAATGGGGGATTCGCTGCCAACATACCAATAACCAGCTTTGATCCAACTCTGTGAAGTTGAAGATAGAAAACTAAGGTGAAGGAAAACAGAGAAGAGAAGGAAGGATTGAGTGGTGGAAGAAGCCATGGGAGAAATGCAAAAGCTTCATGCGCCGTCTAGTCTTCTACTCTTCTCATTACAATTCTGGTTTCAACTTTTACCTCAAGGAACTATATTCTTGTATTTTTCTACGTTTCAGAGCAAAGTGTTCGAAGGATGTTTGTTCAAGTACTATGATGTAACAGAAATGAAATGCCTTGTTGAACTATTGTTGATGACTGGTTGACTCAGAACAGTAATCAGCAAACCCATTTCTATCATGCAACAGATGCAGTTAATGCTACGTGTGACACATGGGTTGTGGGGCGGGGGAAGTTGCTTGGACAAATGCTTCGTCCTCGGATGACATCCGTGCTCTCTTTTTAAAAATATTTAACGAGGTAATTTATAAATATAAAAAAAATTTATTCTCCCTATCTTATAAATATTATTAGAGTAGATTTAAATTTTTTATAGACTTGCCTATTTTAACAAAAAAACAATATTAAAATAATAAATGTGTACAGATATATTAACAAGGAAAATTGGGGATAAATCCCAAATTAGAGAATTAATTGGCAATAAAGATATAATATGAACGAATATATAATATTTAAAGGAAAATATAAAATTATCCTTAAAACATTGTGAAAACCCAATTGCATATGTAGGAAACTCAATTGCATATTTTTCTACTTTGCTATTTGTACTTTGCAAAATGCAAATATTCAAAAATAAATAGTTTTTTGTGGTATTTTAACAAAAAATAATGTTAAAATAATAAATGTATACACATGTATTAATAAAAGGAAATGAGGAATAAATCCCCAATTAAAGAATTAATTGATCATAAAAATCTAGCCGAAGAGGGATATGAATAGACATATAATATTTAAAGAAAAAGGTAAAACTATCTTTGAAACATTGGGAAAACCCAGTTGTATATGTAGGAAGCTCTATTACTTTACTATTTATACTTTTACAAAAATACAAATATAGAACTGAGCTTCCACAAAGGTGTAAATGTGTAAAGTGAAAAATATACAATTAAGTTTTTTTACATATGCAATTAAACTTCCACAATATTTTAAAGGTGGTTTTATTTTTTTCTTTTAAATACTATATATCCATTTAAATCCCTCTTTGATCCTTATGAACAATTAATTCTTTAATTTGGGATCGATAAGTCCGGAGTACCAAAGTATGACATCCTCATGGACATAAAGTCCCAAAGGATGGAATCCCAGTTATATTTTCAAGTAAAAAAAAAAAGCACAATTAAATATGAGATCACTAACGTTGCATTGGGGTGCTGGATTTTTAATTTGTTTATTCCCTCCCTACCCCTTTGTCGTTTATTCATCATCTTTCACTGAATATCACTTCACATGGGCAGTTATAAAAATAGGAGCAAATGGTTGTCTCCAAAATATTACTTTAGATATTACCCAAAAAAAATATTATTTTATATATTTGTATTTAATAAATCTTCTTAGCTTATTATATTCTAATATTTGAGTCTTCGAATGTAGAGAGCTTGTTAAGTTAGTTTGTATTACTTTATTTGTTACACTTTATAGGTAAATTGACATATAAGTCCCAAATAAGCCATTTAACCATAAAAATGTCTCAAACATTGAAATAATTGCTCTCAAGTCCCAAAGGACTTTTTTGTGGTTAATTTCAATTGTGAATTTACTACCATACCCTTAGTGAAGTAAAAGGTCAAAAAGTTACGGGGAGCATGTATTTCGATAATCTCCATCTCACAAATTGGTAGTTCTGCGGCTAATTCATACGCTCAAGCCGCAGGATTATCATGGTTCGCCATCACAAATACATTGAGGCAATGCTTCGGTGTAGTTCCTTTATCCTGTCCGGGTTTGATTGTAAGCTTCGATTCGCCATCCTTGTCTTCGAGGTAAGCTCTTAGAGTTCATCGTCTACATTCCTTCTTATTATAATTATTTCTTTTAGAGTTCATCATCTTCGAGGTAAGGCTTAGGCATTTCAAAATCATCTGCAGAACTATGCTGAGGTTCTGATTCGTCATCTTGGGGTAAAAGAAAGAATAGAACAATATGTATTTTTATGGGCTTTTATTTCGTTTTCCGCAATAGGCAAATGAATCAGACACTTGGTTTCCTTTGGGATAAGGGCTTTTTTTTTTGTTTCGTTAGTCCGGATCCCCAAGGTCAGGTTTTATTTAAAAGAGCGATGTTTTAGTAAGATGCTGGATCAGTAATTTATGTTTCTACGATTTCGAAGATTTTGTTCTCCTTTTGCTTTCCTTTCATTTGCCCAATTGCTATCAGCTTTTACTTTTAACTGCGCGCTGCTCAGTGGCATATCTCCTGGTAAGGTTACAGAATATTTATTACTTGTTTTCCTTTTGGTTTAAAAAAACTGGATTTTGAAATTCTTTTTATTCATGATTTGGCCTTTGCTGTAGTAGCTCTTTGATGAATTAAGTTGAAAGAAATTTCGTTCTTTCTAGCAAATAATAACGACTGCCTCTTCTTGCTAAGTTTTGTGAAATATCAAAGTCAAGAGGTTTGATGAGTTATATTGAGAAATATCAAAGTACCTTGTTATTGATCAGTTCAGATTTCCATCCAGGGCTTTTATTCATTTATGTTGATAGCATGCCAATCTCTGTTCCTCTGAAGGTTAAAATTTAGGCATAGCTTATGGTACATGTTACTTCCGTTCAAATTTCCTTTCTGTTTTTGGTCTTCTCACCAGAGGCTTTGTATTTGTTGCAGTATACTCTGGTGGGAAATGCCGACTGCATTGGTTGTTTATATGGAAAGTGTGTTTGTTAGAAGATATGAAAATTCCATGTGTTTGTTAGAAGATATGAAAATTCCATCTAAAAGTTAACTGAGAATCTTAGATGTATAGTCCCAGCTTTATTCCATTTGAAATTAAATGTTAGCAACACATTTGTTCCTTTGACACTTAACCATTAGTATTGATAGACCACATTAAATGTAAGCTAACAAATTTCTTTACCATTGATTTGTTCTGTGCAATATTTAGCTGCTCGGGGTGGTGGAAGCTCTGGCATAGAAAATAAAGCAATCTGTGAAGTTTTTGGATCTTGTGTGCAATCTGTGAAGCTTCACAAATTGGCATAGAAAATAACGTTCTTATGTTTCTCAACAGGTTCCACAGCTTGTGTGCTCATTAATGCCAATCTGTGAAGTTTTTGGATCTTGGGTTCCCACTTGGTTTCAGCAAGTAACATCCACAAAGATCAAAACAGGAGGAGACTCTCGGAAATTGCTAGTTTGTCATCACCAAATTCTGTTTTTGTTGACTCATTTCCAAAACTAGAGTGTGGTAGAGGCAAATCAAGCATGTATAGCTTCAACATTGTTTGGTCTTGTTAATGGAACCCCTTTTCATCATGTAAATGTATATTTGTTGCCGATGTATTTTGGTTAGGTCTAGCAATATGTACATGTATATATAAATGGCTATTGAAATTTGGATATACGAGTATAACATGGTATTAATTGTTTTGTTACATTGTAAATGAAACCTAGTAAGGTTATCAATAACAGATTCTGGGGTTGTAAATGAAGTTTGGTGAGAGTGTCAATGATAGCTATCGAGGGTGTAAATGACAACCTAGTGAGGTTGTCAATAAAAGTCAAGTTCACATGTAATCTTGACCATATAAAATTTCCTAGCATCCAAAGTTCAACTGGAACTTAACCAACTGCACTCAAATGATAGCTGATGGGGTTGTAAATGGGAGCTGCTGGGGTTGTTAATAGCAACTGGTGGGGTTGTCAGTGACAGTTGCTGGGGTTGTAAATGGTAGCTGCTGGAGTTGTTAATGGCAGCCGGTGGGATTGTAAATGGAGTTTGTAGGGTTGTTAATGACAGCTGCTGGGGTTGATAATGACAGCTGTTGGGATTGCTAAATGTGTGCTGGTGGGATTGTCAGTGAAGCTACTTGGGTTGTAAATGAGAGCTATTGGGGTTGTTAATGGCAACTGCTGGGATATTACCTTGTCCCTAAGGATCAAGGACATGTTCGTATTCTTTTCAGGTTCTAACTTGTTAGCACAGTCACTCTTTTGAAATATGTGCTAGTCCAAAGGATGATGGTTCTGAAACTCTTTCCAATATCATAAATAGACAAATCCTATATGTAGCGAACCCCACAAGCACTCATTTAACAACCCCAGCATCCGTCATTAATAAGCCCAGCAGCCGTCATTGACAACTTTAGCAGCCGTCATTGACAACCCCAGCAGCGGTCATTGTCAACCACACCAAACATCATTTACAATCCAAGCAGCTAACATTAACAACCCTGCCGCCAGCAGGAATTAACAACCCTAACACTTGGTGACAAAACAATTAAAACCATGTTATATAATACCATGTTATCCATATATCCAACTTTCATTTACCAATTATATATATGTACAAATTGCCATAGTATTTTCCAAACAATTATACACTTACATTCAATTTACATAATGCACAACATTCCCCAAAAAAGTGGCCTACTATTGCCTTCAAAGCATCTTCTGTAGCAGCATCTACACTGACATATAACTGCACCAGTGCCAAAACGAAGGTTAATTAAGTTTGCCTTCAACAATAACAGCAAATTTTAAATTTTGATAGATATTAAAGCCCAGGATCTGGAAACTTTGCATTTGTCACTAGAAATGTAGAAATCCACCGTTTATGCATGATAGGTTCTCCAACATGTGATAATGCATAATGGCAAGGAAAGAGACCTTCAGATAATCGCTCCAAGGTGACACCTAAAGAAAAGACGCCTCTTGGTTATGCATGGATCAATTTTGCAATTAAATCATGCAATAACAAGTTGAAGGGTGGGGATGAAGAAGGGTTAGTACTCTCAGCACTCTGCAATCTGCATCAGTTGGAATATCAATTACACTAAGGGCCCAGTTTGTTAAAGATTAAAAAGGTGATTCTAGTTAAGTTTAATAACATAAAGGAGTTGTTGGGACTTGGGCACATTAAGCTTATCGTGAAGTTTTGTTGGGAAAAAAAAAACCTTTTTTCAGCTTAGTTTGATAACAATTCCAAACAGCTTATCAAAATAAGTTGAAAACATATTTTTTTATCAACGACTCCCTCATGCTCCCAAAAACTTCCTCCGGTTTAGCTTAACTAAAATCACCTGTCGTAATCTTAAACAAACTGGCCTTGAGAAACATCAACGTCAAAGGGAAAAGCCATCAGCTAATCATTTTACATCAGATTAATCGGTCATGGAAAATGCCAATGCTACGAATGTTAGTATGCTTGGATAGAACATCAGGTGATGTATAGAAGCTCATATTGCCACCATACAACTGATGTATAGAAGCTCATATTTCCACCATACAACACCTGCATAGGTAAATATTAAAAATTACAGTGCAAATTGAAGCCAGCTCCATACGACAAAGTAATTACTCAATCAAATTATTGAAATGGAAGAAATGTAAAAACACAAAGTGTGACCATAACCTAAGTTCGCCATAGCACTCAATATTTGCATACAAAAGATGGTGACTAATAAAGTGTGCAATCATCAATAAACACATCAGCTGCTTCATCATTACTCTATGCAGATAGATCAATATGAGAGAAGCCGAATATTATAAAATGGTTAAAAACAGATATGTATTTATGAAATTTCTAAAAACTCAAGGCCCAACGTCGAATGCTAGGTCGTTAGCGGCTAACAGCTGGTGAAGACGCCGCTGAGCAAGGAATTTAGAAGTACCTGTTTGAGAAACGAAGAGTATTTGAGGCGGCGAGATTTGTACAGACAATAGAAGGTGGTGGCAGAGAAAACTGCGAGAAGCGTAAGACGAGCAGGGACCGAAGACAATGACACGATTTGCTTCTCTTGTTCTACTCGTTCTAGAGAAAGTAACTAAGCATGACTTCCATCTCAGAGAAGAGCAACGTGCGGAGACGGAAGACATCGCGGGGACGCGAGGGACGGCGATGTTCTCTGTTTTGATCTTTCTCTCCCCCCCCCCCCTCTCTCTCTCTCGAGGGCATTTCAGACATTTAACAACGGAATTTTATTACGAAAAGTCCCATGGAACCTGAGAATAAATAAAGGAATGTCTGGGACCTTTAATTATTATTTTGCTTGCTTGGGACCTTTTGTGTAAATTCCCCATAATTATATATCATTTCTAATCTATAAATTTTATCATTGTCCTTTTCCCATTCATTTTATCTGTAAAATAATTAGAAAAATGATGTTCACTCCTATTTACAAGACTTTTTTTTTGCCTATTACTCATGTGATAACTGGAGTTCTCCCATGAAAATTACCGGAGCTTGTAATAATTTTTTTAAAGATTAAAAATTTTAAATAAATTGTTTAATTACAATATATATTCAAAAATACTTGCATGTATTATTATATTATATATCAGTTTATAAATCATACTGATAAATACAATATATAATAAACTCTGTAATTTCGCCAAAAAAATCAACTGGTTGTTATATCGACCACCAAAGATAGTATAAAAGTAGGATATTTTGCAATTTTTCTCTATGATAATCTACATGTCAGGGTTTTTTTAATATTTATATTTTGATAATTTTTTTTCTATTATAGGAAAAAGTTTTTCAAACCCATTGCATACTCCAAGAGAGTTCCGCTAGTGGCTTGAAGGGGGAAAAATATTTGAAGTCTTTGCTTGGGAAAAAGATGGACTCCTAATTCCATTGAACAATGGTAAGCCAAACAATTTCTGTTGATGTCCTTTAATGGAAAATCCGATCCAAATTTTATTTTTTTGGTTGCCTTGACCGACTTCCCTCTTTTAAGTCAATACATCTTTTTCCCAAGACTTCAAATCTAAATTCTCTAAGAAACCAGAAGAAACCTCTTGCAGTAACTAAATGGGGTTTTTTTTAAAAAAAATAACTATAACAATATATAAATATAATAAGAACAAAGATTGGAGGGAAAACAATTTGACAACTATGATAGAACAGCACAAGATATACAAACTTGCACGACGTACAGCATAGATAACTGATGATAAATATTGGACTTTTTTATTGGAGTGTTTGGAAAAGTTAAATGCAGTTCAACAATATTTTTCGCAAAACGAGATAATCTCCTCCACATATTTACCTTAACTTGCTTAAAAATATTTTTCTACCGCATTTCCAAACAGGCACATAGGAACAACTGTTTGACTTTTGCATTCTCTTTGGAAGACTTGCCATTTTTCTTCCTTTTTTTTCTACAAGGGAAAATAACAATCAACCTAATTTGTCATTATCTTTATTTTTTTATTTCTCCAAGCTTGGCTTCTTTGTCATCAGACAATGAGACATTTTTTATATGAAAGCTATACAATACCAAACACCTTGCAAGATGTATCAAAAGATCAATGGACTTGGTCTGTTGTTGATGTGCTACTGTTTCAGCAGTAACATTTATCGACAGTTTAGATTTGATCTGGGCACAGAACTGGATGATCCATACTTCTATTTCTTTTCTACATTATTAAAAATTATTTTTTTAAAAAAAGATTTCAAAATTAAGAGATTCATTTTACCATGTATTCTATAACTGTTAATATTAAAAATAAAACGTATAGAAATTATATTGCAAAATCTATATGCTCTAGATCTGCCGTTAAAGCAGATATCTCAAATGTGACATGAAACAACTAGACACACCTTTAGTCTCTGTGTGTGTTGTATGTAGTCTAAAGCAAGTTACATTATCTGAGAGTTAAAAACAGTACTACAATTTGCGACAAGTTTATCTATGATTAACTCTGAGCCTTCATATATCAATGAGTCATACAATTGTAAACTGTAATATAATGCTTTAGAGGATTAATATAAGAGATTGAAAAGATTAAAAAATTATTTAATTATAACACGTAGTCTTAAATATATATTTGATTATATATCAGTTCACAAATCAAACAAATTAATTTAAAAAATAATAAGAAAATCAGAGTAAACCTATTATGTTTTGTAGCAATATAAATATCAATATTGATATGATTGAACACATTCTTTTCTTTCTTGGTAAATGTTTGGTTCAATTTCTCTTTGTAAAATAGCAGCACATTGTATTTGCATAATTTAGGCTTAATCTTAATGATTTAGATTTCATTTCATTTTATAATTTTAATATCTTTCCAACAAAGGATCAGAGATAAGAAACAAATATATTTAGAAATTACAAATCATATCATACATTTAGAAATTAAGAATAACAAAAATAATGAATTCTAGCAGGCCTACTTTTGTTTGCCTTTAAGCTAAATTTCCACACCACTCACAACAACAATAGCAGCAGCAGCAATGTCTTATCCAACTTTGTGGGTATATGAATCACATGACACCATTGTGTTTAATTGTAGACCGTATCCTTAGATAGATTATTAACCAAAAGATATCTCTTTGTAATCTCATTGAGTGTTCGCTTTGGTTTTCCTTTACCATCTTTTTTAAAGATTCCATACTGCTTGATCAACCCTCATCATTAGTGATTTCAGTAACCTTATCTGAAATGTATACCTAGTAGGATTATGAAATGTATGGCCTCTGATTCAAGAAGATCGTTCCATGATCCATTCTCTTGCTCTAAATCCACAACTTTTATTCTCCATTATCTAGCCACCAGCTGAGAGATTGTTACATCGTTGATCGAAGAAAATTCAGTCTTGCACTGACAAGTTTCTTCTGCATCTTCACCTCGGCTTACTGAAAAAGCAGGTCTTTTAGGAGTACTGATGGGTGAAGCTTCATTCTTTAGAGCCGAATAAACTTCCAACATGGAAGGTCTGTCATTTGGATTCTCCTGGACACACAACAAAGCTACCTGCATGCATCTCATGATTCTGCAAGGGGATTCTGTGTCGCCCAGTGATGGATCGATGAACTCCATTCCTTTTGCTTTTCTCCACAACTCATACGCCTGAAATACCAAACAGTTTAATGATTCAATAGCATCACATGGATAGAATAATGTTCACATGAACCAATGGAATCCTAAAATGTTTATTTTTTGGAACTTACATGTTCCAAAAGGTTCAGATTTTCATGTGTGCCATAGTAACATGAGGTCCTTTTTCCACTAATGATTTGCAAGAGAAGAACTCCAAAACTGTAGACATCATACTTCATTGAATATATACCTCTTCTCACATATTCAGGGGGCACATATCCACTACAAAAGGACATAAACAAGTGATTAGAGATACGAAAGGACAAGAATCGTATGATTAGTCATTAAACGCCATTTGGTCATTTTACTTACTATGTGCCAACAATCCTCTCTGTGTTTGCTTCAAGTTCATCTTTTCTGAACATTCTAGCCATCCCAAAATCTGATATTTTTGGATTCATTTCATGATCCAACAACACATTACTGGCTTTCAAATCTCGATGGATAATAGTGAAATTTGAATACTCTTGGAGATAAAGAAGACCTTGAGTAATCCCTTCAATAATATTGACACGTTTTCTCCAGTCCAAAAGAGTTGATCTCCCTGGATCTGCACCAAGCTCAATTTATGAATTATTAGTTCCTCAATTGTGTCACTGATGATAACATTGAATTTCAGAACAATTTCAAATTTAATATTTAATTCTGTTCAGTTGCAGATTGAACCCTCAGAATCAGGCAAACCAATTTTAGCTTGCAAAGCAAAAGTTCAAAATGAACAAAAGATAATAGGGAACATTTACCAAAGAGAAAATGATCTAAGCTTCTGTTTGGGAGGTATTCATAGATCAGTATCTTCTCATCTCTTTCAGTGCAATATCCCAAAAGTCTAACTAAATTCACATGTTGTAGTTTTGCTGTAAGTGAGACTTCAGTTTTGAACTCTTCAAGGCCTTGACTAGAAGTTTTAGAGAGCCTTTTCACCGCTATTTCCTGTCCCTTCCTTAATTTACCCTGTCAAAATCAAAACAGTATTTCCTGAGTAGTTTCCATTTGAAGTAGACCGTGACTTACCTACAATAAGGCTCAAGAAATTAGTGGCAGTAGAAAACTAGTTAGTCACACTTCTACATAATTTCATTCTCACTTTGTGGTATGGCTGCCACTTCTGCTTCATCAAGAGGCAGATCAGAAAGACATTTGATAGTTGTGGTTCATACATAAATAGAAGCAGATAGAGAGAGATGGAACAAAGTATGCTAGTAAGAGTTGGAAGTTCTAATTCTTTTTTTTTTTTTTTGCCAACTGGAAGTTCTAATTCATACATTAATAAACCGATGCTTTATGTTGGGAAGTTTGCAGCATTATCTTGGTTAAAGTTGGTGTTATTAATAAGATAGAATCCTCTAAAGGAATAGTGAAACCAAGAGGAAAGTAAACTGCTATGAGACCCACTGAAATTGAGACTCTTGTAGCTACAATTCAAATTTTGTCTTTTCATATGGTACATATATGTGTAGCAAAATGTTACCTTGTATACTGTGCCATAGCCACCCTCTCCAAGCTTGTTGTCGCTTGAAAAGTTATATGTGGCCATTTTAACTGTAGCATACTTTAAAACTAACAGATCAGAAGTACTTTCATCAAGATTTTTCTCATCTGCTGGTAAATATCTCTTGAGTTTGCATATTATTCTTGCAGCAAAGTCTACAACTCCTGCAGAACCCAAGTAGATCCGTCACTTAAACTCAATTATGTGGTTCTTTTAATGAGAAAAAGGGAACTACTTCAGTTACCTTTACAGCAATAGCAATATGTTATTCCCAATAGCAGTATCAGCATGATGGTCAGAATTGTTGGCAGAACAATTATCATCAGCCGCCTTGTATGACTATCTTCATCTATGTCTAGAGCTGAAAGGACAAAATTCAAAACGGTCATACGTATATTGTCAGCTTGTCATTACCTTTTATGCGTTTGCTACTAAAATAAACTCCGCACATTCTTGGCTCCTTATACCATAATATTGTCCATGATCCTTATAGTGAATACTTGAAAATCAGCATGTAATTTTTGTTCATTCATAACATGATTCCCACTTCACCAGTCATTATTTGTCAAAAAATGTGAACTTCTACTATTAGATTTGAGGTGAAGCGATAAGAAGGATTCTTGGAATTTTCACAATCAAGCAACGTACGAGCTCATTTTTTTTTTTTAATTGCTTAACTCAGTAATGATATTACTCACCTGCCTTTGAAAGGATCCAATTATCGTCATTAGCCACTTGGAACACACTGTAACCAAGTAACCCATTTCTCTTGGCATAAGAAACTTTAGCCCTGATTGACTCTACATCGTCAAAATTAATCCAAGTCGATGCAACTTCAAACTGATTGGCCACAACACTAGAATTATACTCTCCAACAGATGCCTCCCCAAAGCTCTTTAGGTAGCTTTTTATCAACTTGTAACCCATTGAACCATCTTTTGTCAAACCAGGTCCTGATGCTGGGGCTCCCATGGTACTGTTTGCTGAATTTAGCAGCATCCATGCATACCCATGATAAGGCATGCCAATAAGCAGCTTGCTAGATGAAAATCCCCTTCTCCTCCACTCTTTAATACCGTTATCGGTATTATCCCACCCAGGTGGACCATACAAGGCAGCATGAAAACCTGTAAAATTGTTCTTCGTGGGAAGGTAGTAATCATAAGCTACAAACTGTACCCAATCTAAGTTCAACTGCATTGAATCGAAAGGGTAAGTCACGGTTTTTTCAGCTTGTAGATAGTAACCTTCCATTACTAAAAGCAAATCTGGCTGGCTTGAGTTTCTTGCCTCAGAAGTTAAAGCTTCTCGCCATTCCTTCAAGAGGGTTCTCTGATTGTTCAGCTCAGAAGCAGAACTTGGCCCAACCCCACAAAGGTCTATGCCCTGAAATCCATATAGCCTAGCTGTTCGAATCGATGAGTCAATGAAGGACTTTCTATGAGAAGAACTGTTTATCATAGAGGAAAAAATTGAAGAGCCTTCATTACCTCCCCAAATGGATATAAGGGTGGTAACAGATGGGTTTTGGAGCTTCACAGTGTGGGTGAAGGTGGAGAACTTTTGCAAGTCAGAAGGATCAATAGAAATCTCGTAACTGGAGGTGTTAATCCAAGCGAAAGCACAAAGAAGGTGAGTGAAAAGCTTAGATTTTATGTCTGAAATGGAAATTTCACTGCTGCTATGATAATAAGCAGCTCTCACCCAGGATGAGGAAGACGGATCTGCAGAAGAATGAGGAATGAAAGGAACGTAAAAGAGGAAGAAGAAAAGGGAGAAAATGGCGATTTTGGATGCCATTGAGTTGAAGAATGAAATTGAAAAAAAGCCTTGCTTCTGCTATAGGGAGCATATTATCTTTCGTTTAGCAATGAGCGCACGACTCTCCTTCGCACAGTTCCGTGGAAATGGCCAAACGGGATTCATTTTCACACTTGATTTGATTTTGCATTGTTTCGACTTCTGACTGTTGAAATGTCAGGCCATGGTTGATGTGGCATGGTGAAGATCCTGCTCATACAAAACTTATGAGACCAAGGTATAAATTTATCCTTGACTTAACATATAATTTTAGAAGTTTTAGAGTATAATAATATCATTTTTTAAATGGTAGTATTTAATAAGATAAACAAATATTGTAATGTTTAAAAATTTTCTGAATAAAATTAAACTTAAAAAAGATTTTAAATGCTATTGCCTCTAAATGAAAATTTTACAAAGAAATTTGCAACTTATGTTGACATGACTTGGATTGTGCTATTTACATATTCCCTTGGGGTCTCAAGTCAATGATCCGTCAGCTTTACAAAGCAAAGACTTCAAATCTAATTTTCTTTAAAATATCATTCCAGGGACCCACCTTTTTTACTTGCGCATTGTCCAGAAAAATCCTTATTCTGTCAAGACCTGCTAGTTTCCCATAAAAATCCCCATGAAATAAAAAATATTATCAAGTCGGTTGCATGGCTTGGACCAGCGGGTCCCACCTTAACCACCAAAATTTATCCATCACCGGTCATGGTTCGTGTCATGGGATCATTACTCTTTCCTTTAAAAGACGTCTTATTGGGTGTATAACGCATCCGTTTATATAGTCTAGCATCTTTTTGAACCTCTTTGATGTGGGAATTTAACATTCTCCCACAACCAATCCACGAGCGACCTTGCCGAGGGGCCCACAGGCAACTTCGCCCGCGTCTGGAGGCTCAACCAGAGACTGAAGGCTCATGGTTGACTCTGATACCACTTCTCACGAGACCACTAACTCTCTCCCAAAAGACGTCTCATGGGGGATTTTGATATTCGAGATCCTCTCGAACCTCTCCGATATGGGACTTTTATATTCGGCATCAGCCACAATGGCCGGGCGGAGCTCCTCAGACCAATAGTAGATAGTTATTTCTTTTTTCTTCTTCTTTTTCTTAAAGAGTATTTTGACTATTTGAATATGAATTTTTTTAGACAATGAAAACTTTTTCTTAAAATTGAGATTCATATTTTATCTATAAAAATTAAAGATAGAAAATAAGTTTTTTAACTTTACTAATACTACAAATGAAGGTTACAAAAATGTAAACGTTGATTTATAAAAGGTACAAATATAGGATTGAGTAAATGATTCAGAATCCAATGAACCCTCCAGCTGGGCTGACGGGTGGGTGGACAATTAAACGGGACGGTTTACATGTAAAGCCTTGGGCTGCCCCCAGCCGTCGGTTTAATTTTTTTTTTATTTTTTAAATCATTGATTCTACGCACAGCTCGCAGAAGCAGATGCCGCACGCAAAGGAGACTCCTCCATTCTCCATAGTCCACTTCCACAGTTCCACTCCAGTCGCTGCCGTTCGCTTCTCTGTCTTCTGATCTGCCTCTCGTTCTTCAGTCTTCACTACGAATTCAACGTCCAGGTTCTCCTCTGCCGTTCGCTTCTCGTCTGCGTCTTTGCCTCTTGTTCGCTTATCGCCTTTTAATCTGCCTCTTGTTCATTTGCAGCTGATTGACATTGCATCATTTTAGTTTTTGAAAAATCAAATTTTGGAATTTTCAGGTCATTCCTACAGTTCTGTTTTTCCCCTTTTATTTTTGAATATATTGAATCCATTACACTGTTCTGTTTCTTTTACCTTTTATTTTTGAATTTATCTGGACAAATCACAGAACTTGGTTTGAGTGGTGTAGTAGTTGGGTTTCTAGATAGATGGGGTGTTAGTTGACCGTCGTGTAACTAGGTTCATGTTGCTTTTGATGCCGTGATAGGGAATGCCAAGCCTTCTCGAAGAGGGTCAATAGCAGGATTTGTGACCTGCACTCATGCAAAATGCATGTCTTTTTTCTGCTTTTAAGTATAAATTGTTTTGTTGGATGGATAGTGTAATTTTATAATTACTACACCACACAACACTGACTTGGTCTTTCAAGCTGAATTACACCTGATGTCTTGGGCTCTGATCACTCATCCTCCCTAAATCACGCACTTCCTATGTAAACTATAAAAATCCTTCTTAGGCACTAAAGCATTATATGGCCGAAGAATTTTCATTTAAGAAAAAGCTATTGTGTTGGAAGCTAGCTGCATTAGGTTGCTTGGGAGGAAGAGAAATTCTTTTGGGAGCCAATATCGTCCATTTGCTGATTGGGTTTTGACATGCATTTAGTGAGAGAAAGTAATAAAAAGGAAACATGACTGTATGTGAAATTGACATCCCTCCATCTTTCTCTGAATATTATATATATAATACAAATGACTGGTATAAAGGATTGATCTAATTTTTCATGCAACTTTCCCCTGCTAAATATTTCTGGGTACTCTGAGTGTCTTTGAAAATTTGATATTGCTTGACACTGGAATTCATTGAACTCTATGCTAGTACAATCACAACCTGTAATATTAACTGTACTTTCAAATCCTTTATGTGTAGAATCATTGCAAGTCTGGAGATTAGAGTCATAGAAACCAGCTTCTAGGATCAGTTTATGAATGAGGCTTTTATTTTATGTTTAATGATTAAGGCTCCAGAATTTGAAGAGCGATTCTTGCAGATGTGCACATGTTCTTCTTGCATACCTGTGCAAATCATTGCTTGAAGTAATCAAAAGCATATGTTTATAGTTTTTATGGATCTTGGGTTCTGATGTTTGATGTTTAAACTGTGTGATGAATATTTATAGTCTTCCTCTTCATAATGTTTGATGTTTTCCCAATAGAGATAATTGATTAATGCAGAGTACATATATGCACCAAAAATAAATAAATAAACGGGCTGCTCGTTTACCCACCTGAACCCTGGCAGGTTTAGAGCAGCCCGTTTAGATCGGGCTTAAACGGGCCACCAACGTGCCCGAACTTGTTCACATCTAAACAGGCGGGCCACGGGTTGTCCATCCGGCCCACCTATTGCTCTGCCCTATATCTATCTATCAATTCATACAAGTTTTAATCCGGATTACATTACCAAAGTTAAGTTATGTAATGAAGATTATATGATTCACTGTGACCCATTGTAATAATGATTATATTGGATTACATTACTTTATCAGGATTACATGTAGTCATCTTTCATGTAATCGAACCATGAAGTAGGTAAAGAGGGGCCAATTGAAAGGGAAGGAGTCTTTGGCTCTTTGGTAGTGAAAACAAAATTCTACCATGTACTTTGTCAAACACTAGAAGTAACTGTTTGACATCCTATGAGATCAACCCTTATATTAGATCCTGTTAATAGTATTTTTTTAAGCACGTGCTTTTATACTAAAAACAATAATGTTTAACAGGCTGCCAAACACTAAATATAAGTACTCTTAATGAAAAAAGATTTGATCACATAAATCCAGGTTGCTAGCATTAAATATAATTTTATTAGGCAAATAAATATTGGTCCAATTAGTAATAAATTGACTCAACTCATAAGGTTGTGAGTTCAAATCACAATACTGATGTTATAACCTTGTCGATAAGTGATTTATAAGTATTTTTATAAATGCTCTGTAAGTTCATAGGTATACACTAACCATGATAAATATTGATAGTCGAACTCACCTAGACTTGAAAAATTCACGGATGTCATCGATAATAATTAATTACCGTTGCAATGGTCCAGAATGGAGCCAAACGGGCCTGTGGTGTAGTTGAAATGCCCACTCTGAACCACATTCTGATTGGGTTTTCCCAGGATGTCCAGAACATAAACTTTCTTTCTCCTATTGCCGGTGAAGCATGGCGAAGGCGACAGCAACGAAGGCCTCAGTAATCGATGGGTCCTCTTTCATCTCAGCTTCAGAGGCCTTCATTGTTCAACTGCTCTGCGGGTTTGGCCTTGCTTTTGCTCTCTGGGTGGCTAACAGCATCTACTCCATCAACCTCGTTACTGACCCTTCTAACACCTTACTTTTGATATGGGTACGGATATTATTTGATTCTCCATTTTATTAACATTGCATTTAAAAAATTTCGATTTGTTTCTGATTCTTTTTATTGGCATCATTTAGATTATAGAACTGCCAATTGTGATACTTCTTTACAGTTGATTTGTTTCTGATTCTTTTTTTTGGCATCATTTAGATTATAGAACTGCCAGTTGTGATACTACTTTACAGTCGATACCGACAGAATCACAAAAGTTGCATGGTAAAATTCGAGCTCCATTTTCTTTCAGAATTTTCTGCATTTTTGGGAGGAGTGCAAATGAAGATAAGACTAAATCGATGTTTATGCACTTTAATATCTTCCCTATCTGATTTCTACTTTTTGTTGTTTTAACTGTTTTTTTTCCTTGTGCTTTTCTGCAGTACATGCGAGCTGTAGGACGAGGTTTCCTGGCACTGCCAATAGGCTAGTTGAAACACTGATTATGTCTTCCTCTTCTGCTTGGATTGGCTAATATGCAAATACTCCTTTACGACACTCTCTTGCCTTGCTGTTTAACAACCGAATTGAAAGCATATATATGCTCTTAAAGTTTTTCCTTGATTACGACACTCACCCACTTTACATAGAATCTTTTATGTTCTTTGATCGTAACATAGGTATTTTTGCTTCTCAGCAGTATTACTTTATGATGTTTTATTGAGAAAATGTTACATTTTACTGAACAGGAGCAGCAATAAATTTTTTAGGAGCTATTGCTTTGGGGGCGCCTATCACAATAGAGTATGTGAAATAAGTGGTATAGTGTATATGTCTGGAGATAGGGATCTATGAGTTCATTTTTTTCGTGCCTTCAAATCTGTCTAGTTACGTTTCCTTTTGGTGTTAGTCTGTTCTGCTATGTGTCTAGTTGTTCTTTAAACTGTTCCATTGCAGATCTAGATGTAACTATTGATTATGATTTTTTGTACATCTTCTTGGGACAGGTATCTGCCAGAGACAGTTAATTGGTCTCTTGTGATGTCATTATTTACAGTGAGTGCCTGCTTCATTGTCATTTATTTGTTTAGCCGTGCCTTTTAAAATATTTTAGCAGTTTTAATTGCATTTGGTCAACCTCACATGCTTTCTGCATCAATTATACTTATGGTACGATAGATTTTTTAATCTTAGAAACATTGCCCTAAAACTGAAAGTCAATTTTAGAAAATCAGATGGGTTTCGATTCTGATATGTATAATATAATAAATGTTGCCACAGACTTTAACACTACACATAACTGAACCAGTCCACAAGTGACATAAATAGAATTTTCAGCCCGCCTTTTGTAGTTATGGTCACCCATCACTTTATTATACTACTTAGCAATATATGAAGTTACTGCCAAGCATTGGCAGTGGTTTGGTCTTCCAAATCACTTAGCAATATGGAAGCTAAGGATTTGTGTGGTGCTGAAGATTATTGTGTGAGCTGGCAAAAATTAGTTCAATGTTGCTTTCTTGGCTAACAATTCAAAACTACTCCCTCTGATCCTTTATGTAGGTCAGTTTCCAAAAGGAATGCGAGATCCTATGTAGGTCACTCTATATGAGTTTTTAGGGTATTTAGTGTTTTGTTCCAGGCCTTCTTGTAAATTCCCAATGTAGGCGCTTTATGTAGATCTTTTAAAATTGAAGATATTTATTAAGGGTAGAGATGGAAACTTATTTAATTCTAAGACCATTTTAATGGGGTGTCTAACTTTCCTTAGTTTTGATGTAGAAGTTAAAAGCGACCTATATTTAGAGCCAGAGGGAGTAAAACAAATGATCAAGGATGTGGAGAAGTATTGACTATTTCTACTAGAAAACGTGAAGAATGAAGTATAGATTGGAAGAAAATGCAACAGGCAACACTATAATCTTCTTTCTTGAATTCAGAAACTCCATGGGATTTACGACCAAATCATTGCCATCTTCATGCCTCCTCTTATAGCATGAAAGGTGTTCCCCTAGCTATTCTGATTAATGTGCGGCAGGTCACCTAATAACCTTCTCCATATGTGTCATTGGCTTCTAATTTATTCCCATTTTCTGCCATTGATTGGTACTACTTACACATTTTGTATCCTATCAGAATCTATGTACTTTCCACATAAAGCATTAGTCGTCATTCATGCCTGTAAAGATAAAACAATGCCATCCATTTTTTCGTGTATGTTTGTATTAATTTCTAGCAACATCCATCACTTGCAAATATAACATATTGTAGATTTCTGCCCCTGCTTTTTTGGTCTTTGCTAACATACAAGCATCTTAATAATTGTGGCTTTACTTGGAAACCCGAAGAGCATGATGATCATAAAGGAAACACCTTTCCTAACCGTAAAATAAGTGAAATACGTAGACTGTGTTAAATCACTCTCAAAAATACAATATCTGCTCGCACATCTTACTTGAAAAGTTCTTCACCATTAAGATTTTTGTCACCTGCTTGTAGCCTCCCTCCTTGCCCCTTAACACAAGGCAGCTTTTGAAGGGATAGGTCTGTTTTGTGAGTATAAACCCGTGGTTAGTATGTGGTACATGTATCAACTCACATCTTACACTATGGCAGACAGTTCCAGCTTCATGTGTTCTTGGTTCATCATGGGCTGATTGGAGACGTATATTTGCACAGACTAAGTATGTTCCTCTTTGTTTTTCTTGGTAATAAAATTATTTTCGTATTTGGTGATTGATATTATCTTCCCTTGCTCCATTTTTTAGATGTTTCTTTCTTCGGTTGGGAGCTCATTTTAGGGTAGTGATGATGGCATATATTTAACTATTTCCTAGATCGGATTAGGTTTGTCATCTTTCTATTTAATCCCTTTAGTTAATTGGTATGAATTAAATCTTGATATTGTATTTCCCTATTTTTACATTCAGGCCTAATGGAACGATTGAATATTTAACTTGTCTACAAGCTCATGGAGCAGTTATTGGGGGCTGGTTTGGAGCTTGGCCGATGCCACTTGACTGGGAGAGGCCATGGCAGGTAATCATTCTTCTGCAGACCCCTGTCCTTGACATCATTACACAGACACATACATAGGCCATCATCTGCCAAAATCGAGTTATGGATTTTTTTTTTTTTTTCAATACTTCATGGGATTGATTCAGAACGGTGAAGAAAAGTCAACTGCAGCTACCAAATCTTCTGATAGTTTTTCCTTCAATTCCATTAGTATGTTTGCTAATCATTCAAAATTTTCCTCCATCCAAGATGATTGCTTTGCAAGCAAATCTGGAATGTTGGAGGTTTATTGATAAGATATCCGAAGCCCCTTCTTTATTGTTTGACCTTTTAAATTTTCCTGAAAGTATCCTGCAATCTTTCCTCAAAGCTGCAGACCGAAAATCTGTTAGGATGGTGGTGATATAAAAATGGAAAAAATTAATCTTTAGGTCCCTTCAGTTTTGACTCAGTCCTTAAACTTTGACTTGATTTTACTTAGTTGGGACTAAGCTCTACTGTAAGGACTAGGCTCTATTGTGAAAAATTTTAGTGATTGAATTATAAATGAGTCAAAACTATGAGGAACAAACAATTAATTTTCCCTATAAAAATTATATGATGTTAATCGGATTCCACGGTGTTAAGCTCTTAAAAATTGACAGTTATATATGTCTGAAATGTCACTTTGATATTTTGCAGGAATGGCCTATCTGTGTAAGCTATGGAGCGATAACAGGTTACCTGGTGGCAATGGTTGCATCATTGGGCTTTGCTCTTGCTCATAACAGATCATATCTCCCCAAAAGAGACTAAATTCCCATCCTCTGATCTTTGTGAAATTACCTCATGACTCATCTTCAAATCTGACGAGCTTTTTTGTGCTTGTTTTTATTCTTCACAGCTCATCGTGGAGATTCAAAATTGATTGCCCCTCACGTTTTTTAGTAGTTGAGGAGTGGGGTGAGCTTGTATTACTTATTATTAATTATTGATACCGCATTTTGTCCTTAATATAAATTACTCGCTTATAACATGTATTCTGAAATATTTAGATGTACTGGTAGACTATATTATTTTATAAATCAATCAAATTAGTTTTGAGAAAAATAATAAATATAAGTTAATTAGCTTTCTTAATCTCGCATAAATGTTAAATTAGTTTTTACAGTAAGGATTATGTAGAACTATTTAGTTATCTCTTTGTGAATGAAAAATTGTACACGTTATGTCAACAGAAAGACATTATACGCCAACTGTGCCAGTTAAACAAATGGATACAACGTTTGGTTGTGTGATTTATAATAAATTATTTGTACCATTTGGCATTATTCTTTATACGGAATTTAATTAATGAGGCATGCTGTGCATGAATTTATGATTATTGATTCGTTAGATTTTATATATTAAAATCAAAGATATTAAGAGAAGTTTGACTTTACTTATTTGTGACATTGTTAGTTTGCATGACTGACATGGCTGGCTGAAATTAATTTTATGGGGCAAAATTGGTTTTTAACATTTTCAAAAAGATGGTTTAAAAATCAGCTTTTGCTGGGAAAAAAAGATTAACTTTTAATGGACATAATTTGTTGATTTAAATTCAAATTGGACATACCATTGGAAAGTCATTTGAACCTACTTTCTGATGTGATAAGATGAATAAAAAAGTACGTATTTTTTTTTAAAGATATGACTGAAATAGCGAATGAAGGAAACATTAAGCATCAAAAGAAATAGTGAGTTTTTTTTAGTGAATAAAAAATTTTGTTTAAGGAAATCGACTTTTGAACAGCTGGAGTTTTAAATAAATTCACCAGAAGTCTGTGAGGTAAAATAGATTTTCGTAGAAGAAAGTTTGAAGGTTAACGTTTGATGAATATAATTTTTTTCAATTTAAAATCTCAATTGTGCCATGAGTTGTGTTTAATAAAATGGTTAGTTTCCCACAATTTGAATTATTAAGATTATTATAGTTTGTATTTGCTCAAGCCTATAAACTCATCGTCAAGGGGAAGGAATTTCTCAAAGCTTACGAGCCATTCAATGCTTGTATTAGTTATGTGAGTGGGGGTTAGCGACTATACTTTCTTGTCTTATTTTAACAATTTTACTTTGTAGATTGAGTGGATGCATTCACGTTAGCATATTGAGGATCATTTGTTTTAACCAGAAAAATAAAATGTAACATTGTTCAGTACTATCATCCCAAATTGGAGACATTGTTGTTTCATTTCGTGAACTAATTTCTGGCTGTTGAACAAACTTCAATGCCTCTCCATTCCCTACCTTTGAATATGCTGGCTGTTTTGGGATTGCTGTGAATTTGCTTTTGTTTCTTAGCATTACGCCTACTTCTAGCATGCATGGCCTATCTTCTGCATTTTTCTGGACAGAGGAGAGAATTTCCAAGCATATTATCAATTTGCATGGAGAGGATGTATCATCAAGTGAAGAATCCATGAATTCCATGCCTTTTTCTTCTTTACATAGCATGTAAGCCTAAAAAGATTAGGGAAACAAAGTAATTGAGTCAGAGCAGATGTTTACATTTTTTTAAAAAAAAAAAATCCATGTATATATTATACATCACTTAATGCTCCGTTTGGTACGTTGGAAGTGGGAGCTGAGAAGTGGAAGTGGAAGCCAAATCCTACACTTCCATGGTTTGGTGCGCTGGAACTGGGTTCCCGGTGGAACCCAGTTCCATCCAAAAGGTTGGAACTCGGTTCCAACCTCCCAGCGATGGAACCGAGTTCCAACCCACTTCTACCATCTTTGCCCTCAGCAGACTTGCAGTGAGCAGAGATGGCGACGACTTCAATGGGCGACGGCTGTGGCGACGTGCTTCAAGGGAGGTGGCGACAGCTTCAACCCCATTTCCGGCGAAATCACCGGCGACAGCTTCCAACCCCATTTCCTACCCCATTTGTGGCGACGGCTTCCGTGCGGTGCATCTGTTCGTGAAAACACGATCTCCGGCGACAAACAAATGGAAGCCACACCAGAGAAGAATGAAGGATGCACAAACGG
>JANTPZ010000866.1:0-25463 GCA_025593235.1 Vachellia pachyceras | reverse complement strand
CGGAGGCGACGATGTGGGAAGGATATACCTGGAATTCCATGGAAATTTATCTAATTCCATGCATGAGGCTATGGAATTGGTTTCACCCCTTTTTGATTGAATTGAATTCCATACGGAATTCAATTCAATCATACCAAACATTCATTAAGCATGGAATTCAATTCCAATTCCATTTCCATGCCATCAATTCCTGCATACCAAACGTGCCCTTAGGGCACAATGATTTCACATTGATTTCACAAGTAGATATTTTTCCTTTTTCATTTCACATTAAATCTGAATAATGAATTTAATTTTTCACAACTTGTCAACAAGATGATTTGTTATAGACTATTTTAATTGTTTTTGCATGTTATATTGACAGTTATTTATTCATATTTATATTATATATTGATATTCATAATGATAAATATTAAAATCTTATCTATTGACTTAGGAAATCAGCCTAGCTAACTTTTGTTTCTGTTCAGATGGCAGCTTGAAATGTATTCTTTTTTTAAGATATCTAGTTGTTATTAGATCATGAATAGTTACAATAATTATGTAAAACAATCTACAAATTGAGTAACATTAACTTCTTTTTTTATATGGCTATATAACTTAGACAAAGATTCTAAGCATCGTCGTGTCCAAGGGGGAGTAGCTCACATAAAAGGCATTTTTTGCACCACATAACTTTTTATGTAATCTAAATAATATGAAATGAAATTATACAAATAGATAATTTATTTTAGTCCTAAGATGACGATTGAGCGTATAACTCCAGGGAATTTTGGGAGGCCAGCGCCCAAAAAAAAAAAGGCATTAACCATAAGTGTTGCATCTAGTGGAAGATGCAAATCCTTTGCAACATAACGAATAAATATTCAAATTCTCTCCAAAAGAAGTGTCGATATTTAATGCTTGATAATATCTCGAATATGATTACTTTTAATGGGAAAATATCCATGCTTAGCAAAAATCATGGATTAACTAATGGGGTATTTCTTTTTCTTGTGTTTTATTAAGGTACGAGAGCAGTGGCTTCTTTGACCAGAACACAGACGCAGGCAACAACATTGTGTGTGGGAATAAAGCAAGAAATACCACTGAACTTGCTTCAACTGTGGAACAAGTGCTAACAAATCTGGAAATAGCAACGCCAAGAATACCTAATTTCTATGCAGCCACTAAAACACAAGTGCCTAATACTAACATTTCAATTTACGCTTTTGCTCAATGCGTTGAGACTCTCACTCAAAGTGGCTGCCAAGATTGCTTGAAGACTGGCTTGAAGAATTTCCAGATTTGTCTTCCCAACACAAATGCTAAGACTTATGATGCTGGTTGTTTCATGAGATACTCCACCTCTGCTTTCTTTGCTGATAATCAAACCACTAACATCAATCACATCTTGAAACAAGGTACGTAAGAGTTAAAATTTGCCTGAGTCCTCTAATTCGGCTCCTTTTTATGCTCTTTAGTGCCTTTCGAAATACCCAACTTGCCAAATCTTTTTTTTATGTTAAAACATCATTAAATTCTGCATAAAATGAATGACATTTTGATACCTTATGGTTATAGAATGGTATTTTTCCTCTGAAAATTTGTAAAAAAAATTCAAAATGGCATTACTTTATGAAAATTGAAATCTAAAAGTTAGATCGCATATTTTGCATACACTTGGGCTATAAATTGGGCATCGGGTTATGTTTTTTCCCCTTGTGACTTGTAGGAGGAGGTTCAAGCAAGAAGAAGGCTATTATTATTGGTGGAGTCGTTGGAGGTGCCTCTGTTATTTTGGTTCTTCTTGCATTATTTGCTTTGCATAGACGATCACAGTTATCCAAGAGGGATCCTAGAGGTATGATAACTACTAGCTAGTAAATGTGATGGTTTGGTTCTCACTTCTTTTTGCAAAGGAAATATTGTTAGATATGGTTTGAATAATACGAAGGATAAGTTACAGGGAACATCTGACTTTGGTTTTTCTTTACAGGTGACATTTTGGGAGCAACTGAGTTGCAAGGTCCTGTTAACTATAGGTATAAAGATCTAAAGGCCGCCACAAAAAATTTCAGTAAAGAAAATAAATTAGGAGAAGGAGGTTTTGGTGATGTTTATAAGGTAAATTAACTTTCTTCTAAACACACATTTTCAATGGTAAAATTAATACACACACATCTGTTACACACGTTGCTTATAATTTCACCATGATATGGTTCTAACTTTCCTGAATATCTATTATACATATTCTTATTTGAATGGTGTTTGTGAATGAAGGACAAAATTGATCTCACACACAAAATAGAAGTTTTATAATATAACATCGTTAATGTGTTCTTTAAGGTAACATTCCCGGGGGGAGGGGGGCGATGATCTTTCTCTGAACATGTTTAATTTATAGTCAAGCATATAATGTCTTGAACAGGGAACTTTGAAGAATGGAAAAGTTGTTGCTGTCAAGAAATTGGCTTTAGACCAATCTAAAGAGATGGAGAAAAATTTTGGAAGTGAAGTGAAGCTTATAAGTAACGTTCATCATCGGAATCTTGTTCGGCTTTTGGGATGTTGCAGCAAAGGACAAGAGAGACTCCTTGTTTATGAGTATATGAAAAACAACAATGTCGGCCAATATTTATTCGGTACTACAAAATCAAAACCCTGAGCTCCTTGGGTACGCTGGAATTGATTTTGATGGAAATGGAAATGGAGATGGAGATAGAAATGGAAATGAGGATGAAAATGGATATAAATATAGAAAAAAAATGAGGACCAAAAAATCAATTCCATTGAATTAAATACAATTCCATAGGTTACATCGTGGAATTCATTTATACCCATTTTGAATTCTATTTCATTTCCAATTCCACCCCAATTCCACCTACCAAACATAGGAAATGAATTCCATTTCCAATTCCACCTCACAATTCCATCGTACCAAAAAGTTCATTTCCTTCGTAGCTTTGAGAATAATCTTCATATCTTATGTTCTGATTATTTTTTTTTTTTGTTCTTACTGTTTTGATGGTTTGGAAATAGGTAAAAATAAAGGTTCTCTCAGTTGGAAGCTACGTTATGGCGTAATTTTGGGCATTGCAAGGGGTTTGGCCTATTTGCACGAGGAATTCCATGTTTGTATCATACATAGAGATATAAAAACCAGCAACATTCTCTTGGATGATGATTTTCAACCTAAAATTGCTGATTTTGGACTAGCAAGGCTTTTACCAAGGGACCGATCTCACCTTAACACAAGATTTGCAGGAACAATGTAAGTAACCTTCATCATATTTTACCCCCTATTTATTATAATATAATATCACACAGAAAAAGAAAAGACTGTAAATAATATAAAACGTAATATTGCCAGTTCCCTTTATATGTTTTTCACTGATGTTTTGTTTTTCCACAAAGGCCCAACATTTCAAGAGACATTTTCTCCGTTTATGATGCAATAGTTAAAAATACACACAAACATTTCAAATTTAATTTTGTCAATGTTTATATGTTTTCATTTTCTCTTATGTCTTATATAATATATGTGTTATTGTTTTGATCCATTATCAATATATATTATGTTTATATTAGGGGATACACGGCTCCTGAATACGCAATGCATGGACAATTATCAGAGAAGGTTGATACTTACAGTTATGGAGTTGTAGTGCTTGAAATCATAAGCGGACAAAAGAGTGGTGAATTGAAGACTAATAATGAAAGTGAATTGCTCCTTCAAAAGGTAATAGTAAGCACGTTCCAAGGAGTATAACAACAAAGAGCTTCTTTTTATTGAACAAACAACAACACCAATTTTACTTAACATTTCACTCCCACTCCGATCTTAAAATATAAGATGTCGATGTGCTATAAATATGATTTATATTTAGGATCAGAGAGGAAGCGTTTCAATACTTTTTATTTTTGTTCTAAATCATTTTGATCCGACTTGGTATATAGGCTTGGAAGCTATATGAAAGAGGAATGCACTTAGAGTTTGTGGACGAGACCTTAGATCCAAGTGAGTATGATGCAGATGAAATGAATAAAATAATAGAGATTGGGTTACTTTGCACGCAAGCTTCTCCAGCAGCAAGGCCAACAATGTCTGAAATAGTTGTAATGCTAAAAAGCAAGGGCTCAATGGAGAACAAGAAACCAACTATGCCTGTCTATGTTGATCCTAATTGGAGGCCCAAAAGAGAAACTTCTGCTCCCAATAGTTCATCTTCTTCAAATGCTACTGTATCCCTGTCTGGTCTATCAGGAAGGTGATGATTGTAATGCTCAAAAGGACGTGTAGCTAGTTAAGGTTCATTTTTCAAGTTTTTGAACCTAGCAAATAATAATAATGATGTTGATGATGGTGATGAAGAAGAAGAAAATATAATGAGCAAGTATCATTCTCCTTCATTCCATCATGTATACGCTAGATTTTTGAGATCAATGAAACATCAAATCTACAAATGGGAAAGTTATTGATCCACTCGCTTTTAAGATTCCTTCGGTTTAATTTGACAATTTAAAATGGGAAAATTGATCGAAAGAGATCTTACTATTACACCTACTTTTGGATTCTTCTAATTAGTTTCTGCCGTCAAATCCGTTAATCCCTGGTCTTAAAAACTAATAAATAAAAACTGATGGCCTTAATTAAAACTTGTATAACACTGATGTGGCAAACAGTCAAAGTTATTAATAATGTATATTCCGATCGATTAAGCATCCATTCGGATAAGATTTAGCCAGGTGTCGAATTGTCAAAACAATTCTAAACACTAGGTACTCTTAACACCGTAAGCCCTATTTAACTGTTTTAAATATATATGAAGGATTAACGGATCTGATTGCAGAAGCTAAAAAGGATCCAATAAAAATAAAAAATAAAAACTTAAGAACCTAATTTAAAACTAGGTGTTGTATGTAATTATAAGGATCTTACAACCTATCCTCTTTTTGGACACGGTCTATTGTATCAGATCGGAATCGAGTTTTTACTAGCTTTTTTTGGACCCATTTGTTCAAATTGCAAGGCACTTCCCTTTGAATGAGCTCTTACCATCCCGAAAGCGATGGACAGTCCGCAGCTCTCAATCGTTGCTTGGAGATGTACTTAGAATGCTTTGTCCATCAACAACCTAAGATGTGAACTATGATCTTACCATGGGCTAGGTATTGCTACAATTCTTCTTTCCATGCTTCTGCTGGAATGACACACTTTAAAATCCTGTTATGCTGTTGAGATTAGATCAGTCTGTGATGAGTGTTCCTGCATCAGTAAAGGAACTATTGGATTTACGTACGGGATGCTGTCTTGTTGCAATGAAAGGATAATCTCAAGAAGTCACAGGACCGTATGAAGCTTTATGCTGATAAGAAACACGTAGATATTGAATTTCAGCCTTGTCAGCAACTCTCCCTCCGTGATCATCATCATCATCATCATCATCATCAAAAACTGTCTTTCAGTATAACAACCCTTTTCTCATTGTGGAGCGCATTGGAACTGTTGCATAAACTCCATCTATCAATGATGAAGAAATGATATGGTAACCCTCAGCTAAAATATCCGTTGGAAATTTCCCTGAAAACACAGCACACAAAGAACCAGCACCGAAGATCAATTCGAGTAGCGTTGAAGAACAATGTTTTTGAAAGATATTCAGCAATCCTTCTTTGTTTAGGAAACAACACTCCTTAGGAATAAATGAGTCCTTCCTCCGGGTAGAGTTAGGAATTCGAGCTGGCCCTTCAAAGGCTCGGGCCTAAACGGGCTGTTAATACAAAAGGGCTTGAATTTTTAAGCCCGCCCTTGAATTTGTGGGCTCACATAGGCCCGCTAGCTTTTGGTCGGTTTAACAAAAAATAATTTTTTTTATTTTTTTTAATTTAAAGTAATAAAATTTCAATTTTAAAACATAAATAATATCAAAATTAAATTAAAAAAATAAAGTAAAGATAACAATATATTATGAATGAAAATTTCAACACTTGAAAATGAAAAATATTTTCAGTAGTAGTCACATGATTTATAATTAAAAGTGAGATAATGTCTAAATATCATTAATTAATGCAAGAATTAAAATGATAGAATAAAATTTTGTATTCATTCCCCAATTTTACATATCAACACCTAAGCTTGTTAGTCATAGGCCAGCCCGCGGGTCATGAGTTGACCCATGGTCACAACCATATTTAACATATTTTTACTTTTTTAAAATAGATAAATTTAAAAAACTAGATTTTTAATTTGGTCTTTGAAAAGTATTTTGTATATGAAAAACAATATAACTAGTTTGATTTTGAAATTGAAAAGAATAAGGATTCAAAGAGTGAAAATATGTATGTTTGCATCTTTTATATAGCACACACAATAATTGAAAATAAATGTTTGACTTGAAAGGATTTCTTCTAAAACTTGAAGGAAAACAGAAAATTGTCATAATATAATACATTAGATAAACGGTAAAAAAAATATTTCAACATTATTTTTTGTTTTCACATTTTTAGATTTTTATGGCATATGATTGACAAGAAAATAAATTTAAAAAAAATAAATGTTTGATTTAAAGGGATTTATTTCTAAAACTTGGAAGCAAATATAGGAAGAATAAAAAATTTCTAAAACAAAAATAAAAAAAATAATTTGACGGGTATAAATGGGCCAACATGCTACCTGCATTTTTAAACCATGGCCCTATAAGGCCAACCCTTTTCAGGACTACCTCCTTTTTTGACACTAAATCACATGCCCAACCCTCAACTTGAACAGGTCTAATCGTGCTGGCTCGATGAGCTCAACCCATTTTCCTGACACTACTTGCAGGATGATAGGGAGATGAAAACTGGCAGAAGAAAAATAACTTAGCAGAAAGGGGGTAAATCATCAGTTTTCAGCTGCATTTGCCTCCCGATGACCTGTTGTTCTATGCGTAAGGCCCACCTTCCTCTTAGCCCTTTTAACCCATCACTACCATATGATAGCTTATATACCCTTGGTCTTCCCCTTATCAAAGCAATGGGGGACATCCTTTATTTCATATACTATTACAATGAAATTTGGTAAGTAAATAGTACTCATAATAAGCTGTAATATCCTTGGAAAAAACAAGAAAAAAATAGGAGAAGGACCAAAGTGCAAAGGGAAAATATATGAGGGCAAGATTGTCATCTTACCCTCCCATACACTTAATCCCCTGATACATTCCATTTCATTTTTCCATTCTTCATCCTTCCATCAGACCAGGGATGCGATGCGAAAGAGGGACGGAGAGCGTCGATAGGTAATGCCTTTTCTCACCGAAGGAGAGCATTTTTCGCCAGTATAAGCACGGATTCAAGTTCAAGAAAGGAAGAAGAAGATGAGTTGGAAGCTAAAGGAAAGAACGGAGTTATATGATGAGAGCATGATAGGTGAGTGAATAGCGTCCCATTATAATTTTTATAAAGTTCGCTTTACTCCAATTCATATATTTAATTTAATTATTACAATTTAAGCATGGTTTCAATGATGGAGGTTTATCAAAATTATTCAATCTCTTTATTGATATTGCAAAAAGTAAGATTTATGAATTTTATTTAAAGTGATTTATTCTTTCCCAATTTTTAATTTATACTGAATATTCATTCATGCAATTGAAAGGAAAATCGATATATTTATTATTGCATAAAGTTGAAATAAGAACTTTGGCATCTTAAGCATTACATCATTTGAAGTATTTATTTGTTATTATGATTTCATGCATGGAAGAAGTGAAAAGAAATTGTATTCAAAAAATGATATGCTCCATGTATGCTTGAAAATGTTTTGAGACACTACTTATTCACTTTCATGCTGGGATCCTTATTATGCAGTATTGCAAAATAGTTTCACTATTGAACATGGTTTGGAAATTGATCACATGCATGCTTGTAAATGTTTTTTAGAGGACTGAATACCAAATGTTGGTTACTAACATCAGTACTGTCAATCCTTAGTGCACCATGGTTAATTAAGAGCTCGCATGTTATTCATGGGTGTTAACTCACGCTTGTTATTTGTGGGTATCAACTCACGCTTGTTATTCGTGGCCTTGAGCCACGCCTGTTGGTTACTTACCCACGTGAACTGTGTTCACGCCTATTTTCATGGCCTTGAGCTGCGCCTGGTTATTTACCCTCGTAGACTATGTGTCCACGCCTGATATTTCGTTTTGTTGAAGTCCTACGAAAATTAAGATTTGAATATTATTTTTAAATAAATTTTGGAAAACGAATGATTTTGATACATAATTGAGATTCTCTGAGAAATGATTTATTATGCAGTTTAAAATGTGACTTGTTTATACTCTGTAGAAACTGAGATTTGTTGTTATGATATTTATCGTAGTTGAATCATTTAGATTACTTTCTTAAATTTAAACTATTATATTTATGGGACGTTATTCACTGGAAATTTATTTTTGCTTTAGATAGCCCATTCGACCCTATACCTCTGGTTGAGTAGTGAAGAGCTCCTTGTTATTAATATGTCAATTAATTTTGTAGCTACTGTTTGATGAAGAAATTACATTTATGCACTATTTTTGAAGGTTAGATGCTCCACATAATCTATAGGTGAGATCCATGTGCCTTTATCGTATTTGATAGTGCCAGATATGCCATTATATATATATATATTAAATTATTGTGTTATTTAGCAATTGGGCAAATGATATGGATATATTTTTTTTAAAAAAACGGAAGGCTTAATGAATGTGAAATCTCTCATGTTTTATGCTGGTCATCTCTAAATTTTAGGACGTGACATAAGTATTTCTTGGATCAACTTTTAGAAGTTTCATTTTCTAAAAGCTCCCACTTATCAAAAGTGTAATAAGGTGACATATTATTTGAATAACAATAATGATTTCACAATAATTCATGTAAACTAAACATGTCACATTTCACAATGCATTTAGTCATAACCATACACAAAGTTATGTTCTAAACACATTAACAAAACATAGAGGGTAAACACATAAATCTAAAGTATAGTATGTCTTTAGATATTTGCAATACAATAATCGAATATTTATTTCCTCAGTCTTTTAAAACATTGGTGTTTGTTCAGCATAAATTTCATCGTTTTCTTTACTGCAACAACCCACATGGTTGATAATGTGAATGTGCCTGCAGCTCTAACTGCTGCACGATACTTCATCATGACATTCACATAGAATTCTGCAGTTGTATTATCAGTTATGCTGTTTACATAGTTCACAATGAAGCCATAGATGATTTTTATTTTTTTTAACTCTAGTCATTCTCATTGCATCAGCTATCATCACGGCCATGGTAGGGAAGAAAAAGGTTGATCGACCTCCTCGTCACTACTTTGAGGTTTTGAATTGAATGAGAATGAGGACTTGGGACCTGGGTCGGAGTAGACCTCTTGAGGCTCTTGTTGACCTCCCTTAAAGGTTCTGATTAGGATTCTCTTCAGGATCCTCTTCGGGATCCTCTTCTGGTTCCCCTTGAGGATCTTCCTCAAGATCCTCTACAAATGATTGCTCCTTAAAATCCTCTTCAAATTCTTGTTCAAGATCCTCGTTATCAATATATTCAATGTACACTTGTCCGTAAGACAGTGTTTAAGTGCTATCTGAGGTCTCATGTACCATTATTTTTTTAAAAAAATTGGATTTGAAATTATTACATTGAAAATTTTTCCAAAAAATCTTTAACTAAGCACTGATTTTCATCAAAAAAAGATCCTGAATTGCCTGCTAAAATAGGAAAATAGCATATCACAATGAAGCTCTTGAATTTTAGGATTTTTAGAAACAAACCGCGTCTCATTTGAAGGTCAAACGCTCATGTACGCGCCACGAGAAGATTAAATACTCAAAAAAATTGAAAAATGGGACGAAGCCCACTCTCGGTGTGGCGCGTGTCATCCACGCGCAGTCGTGGAATCGCCGGAACATGACACGCGCCGTCGTGTCGAACTCCACGCACCTCCAGGTGTCGGATGGTTGGGTCCACGTGTCATACAATCTTGCCACGTATTCGCTCCCCGTTTTATTTTAAGATTTTATAAATATTTGTTTTTGTTTTCTTGTTTAGAATTGCTCCTTTAGCTCAGATGGCAATGGCGTTCATCTTAACTTAGAGGTCGAGCGTTCGAGATCCACGTAGCACGCCTGCCCTTTTCCAATTTTTTATACATTTTCTCTTTTTTATTTTTTTTAGATTGGGCCTCTCTAGCCCAACCTAAAAACCCTTTTATTTTTGTTTCTTTTTCCTGATTGGGCCTCTCTGGCCCAATCCAAAACCTTTTTTGTTTTTTTATAAGGGCTCTGTACCAACACGCATAGAGTCCTAGGATCCGACCCGGCTTCTCCTCCCTCTCTCTGTTACCGTCAGCCTTTTTTTAAAATTTATTTTTTTGTCTTTCGTTTTTTGGAAAACGCGACGGAATTCGTAACTCATTTTTCCTCCGTAACTCCATTGTCCGGTGTCCGTTTTTCGCGTTCTAGATGTCCATTTCTTCGTTTCGACGAGATCTACACAATGGGAGTACTTTTGAAGCCTGATTCTTTCTCTTTTTCTGAAAAAATCCTGACGGAATTTGTAACTCATTTTTCTTTCGTAACTCCATCATCCGGTGTCCGTTTTTCGCGTTCTTGGTGTCCACGTTCTCGTCTTGAAGAGATCTACACTATGGACATGTTTTTCTAAACCTAAAACGCATGTTTTATGAAGACCCAAATATTTGATTTTCTGTTTTCTTACTGTTTCTCATTTCATTTTCGTTGTTTCCAGTTATAGGCATATGATTTCAGACCGCATGTATATAGAAAATCACAAACATGCTTGAAATCTGAATGAAAAACAAAACGGCATGCTATACAGGAAAGCAAGAAATATACATACGTGTTACATCTCAATGAACATGCTTGCGGAAATTCATGAATAGTGAGTAAAATTGCCTCAGGAACCTATATGCTCTGATACCACTGAAGGATTTCGGACGTACCTGTAGATTGGTTGAGTAGATGCTTCCACAGATACACACGCGGAATACGGATCACGAGAGTGGATCCGAATATGATACACAGCAAATACACCAAAGGAAGAGAGGAGAGGATCACAGAGGAGGAGGGGAAGTTTTGTGCGGGAGAAGTGAGCCAAATATTTTGTGTTTTGTATTCTGTATTTTCTCACGTATGCTCATGGTCCTCAAATAAAGGGACGGAGGGAAAAAAAAATGTTCCCACATATTTTCCTCCTCAACTGTTCCCACGCAAACATCATTTTAATTTTCAAATTCATTCAATTGGGGAATATTACAACTTTCTTCCCACATGAGTCCATATTTGCGCATTTGACCCACCACATGGATTTGGGCCTAATCCATCAAGAGTGGCCCATTTTCCAACATATATAAATAAGAAGAAATCATTGATATATAAATGTAATGATTTCCTTCTTTTATGATTGGATAAAGAAAACACCCATTGAATGAAAAGTAAAGTGTTAACGTAAAAGGGTTATAATTTGGGAAATAGGAATGAAAATCAAATTCTATTAAAGTTATTATACATGTAATTGATATATATATATATATATATCTTTATATGTATATGCAAGGTTTAGGACTTAACACTTGCCCAAGCCCACAAGGCAAGCGAAGGAGGAGGAAATCTAGAGAAGGTAAAATGATAGAAAGGGGTCAAGTAGAAACCCTCATCTTTATCTTATTCTTATGTATTTAATTCTACATGACTATTTGTGTCATATTTGTTATACGTGTTGTGATGAAGTCCTTCTGGATAGTTTACCCTGGGCCACTCAGGAAGAGGTGTTACACTACTAACTTGATGTGATGAAATCCTATGGGATAGTTTCCCCTATGTCACCGTAAAAGGGTGTTAGATGATTTGCCAAGCTTGATGTCTTGAAGTCATATGGGATAGCTTCCATTGGGCCACCCATGAACACGTATTATGCAAATCGACATCTGTCGATTAGTATGTGGTTTACTAAGTTGTTAAGGTGTGACCCTATGATGTGTACCATCACCATGTAATAATGTGGTTTGTTTTTGCATGATTATGAATTATATATAACTATTTGATAAACTGTGGTTTCTATTGGGATTTTCAAATCTCACCCTCCCTCTCAATAATATATAACTAAGGTAGGTATGACACATGAAGGTGGCTCTTGGGATAAGAGATGGATGTGCACGAAGGGTTAAAAGGTTGGAAACTAAAGAAGGAAATAATGAAATATTAATATTAATTTAAAGAACATATTCTTGTTATTGTGTTGAATAGCCTTGTGTGGCCAAGTATGCTTGTGTTTATAATGTGTATGTACATATGTAATTATGTAAAGTCCTTATGGGAATGTAAAAGTCCATTGAGAAAAGGAAGTTGTAATCCTTATAGGACTATTGGTGAGTGTCATTATAAGGACGGCCAATATTGGAGACTAGCTTATAACTTGGGATTTATAAGCGTGATTTTACATAATGGTTTAAACTTAAGTTTAAAAGATTAAATGCGTTAATCCAAAGACCTCAAGATCAAACTTGACTCGTTGGAATTCCTGAAAAATAGCTTTATGTTAAAATTGTTTAAAAAGTTTAATATTTTCATGAGAGTCCATTTTAATTTAGTTATAAAAGTGATGTTTGTAAAAGGTTAAAATATACTTTTAGTCCTTTATGTTTACGTTAGGTTTCAATTTAGTCCTTTAAGTTTAAAAAGTACACTTTCAGTCCCTCAAACTTAACGCCGTTAGTTTCTTTTAACGGAAATTGCTAACCCATCAAATTTAATACTGTTATTTTAAATCTTTTTTATTTTACATAATTTAAAATATTAAATTTATTATATTATTAAATTAAAATTAAAATTTGAGCATGCTTTATCAACGTTTTATCGTACAGTCATCAATTAAATTTGATGAGTCAGCAATTTCCGTTAAGAGAAACTAACGCCGTTAAGTTTAAGGGACTGAAAGTGTACTTTTTAAACTTAAAGGACTAAAATGAAACCTGACGAAAACATAAAGGACTAAAAGTATACTTTAGCCTTTGTAAAATGAATGACTTTTGTCATTAAGATAAGTACATCTATGGATTGAGGAGTTTAAAATGGTCGGTCTGTGTAAAGGGTGTGATAGTAAATTATTAAATATTATTATCACATATATGGCTTGTACACTGTATAAATTATTATAATATATTTAGAAACTGTTATATTATATTCAGTAAATTATTATATATTTAGTAAATTATTAAATATTAAATTTCAGTCAATTCGGTTAACCGAATAATCAAACCGAAATAATTTAGTTATTTTAAAAAAAAACAGAGATTTAAACATTTTTTTAATTTCATGGTCCCAAAACGTGTTTGGAATATACTGAGAAAACTATTTCCTGAAATTTTTTATGGCCTGCAGAGACAAAACGACATTTCTTTTTGTATCTGTACGCAGGCCAAAAAACCAAAAGGCATTTCTATTTATAACTGAGACGCCATCTTGGAATTTTCCAGTCAATAATTGATCGTCGATACTGTCACATTAATTCCTATATCACTAACAAATAAAATTGGAGCAAAATGATTCCCCATTTTCAAAGCAAGAGGCAATGGATGGAAAACACTCTTATTTATTTTTTCTTAGGTTAAAGTATACTTTTAACCCTTTATGTTCGCGTCAAGTTTCATTTTAGTCCTTTAAATTTAAAAAGTGTACTTTCAGTCCCTCAAACTTAACGTCGTTAGTTTCTCTTAACAGAAAATGCTGATCAATCAAATTTAATTGATAAATGTGCAATAAAATGTTGACAAATCATACTCATATTTTTATTATAATTTAATAATATAATAAATTTGATATTTTAAATTGTGTAAAATAAAAAAGTATCTAAAATAATAGCATTAAGTTTGATGAGTCAGCAATTTCTGTTAGAAGAGACTAACCGCGTTAAGTTTGAGGGACTAAAAGTGCACTTTTTAAACTTAAAGGACTAAAGTTAAACCTAACACAAACATAAAGGACTAAAAATATACTTTAACCTTTTTTTTAAATTCAATAATAGGATTGCCGATTACATGGCTAACTGTGGGCGTACAGAGCCCGTTTTACAAAACAAAAGAAACAAGGGAATCCCACTGTGTATATGGTCACAGTCAAGCCATCATCCACATGCAGAATTGAGATGAAATAAGGTTAAAGTATACATTTAATCCTTTAAATTTATATCAAATTTCAGTTTGATCCCTTAAGTTTAAAAAATGCGTTCTTAGTCCTTCAATGTTAACACCGTTAACTTCACTTAACGGAAAATATTAATTCAACCACTGTTTTATAATCAAATGATGTTAAAATGTACTTAAATATTGGTTATTTAATATTTTTATTTTTATACTTTAGATTTTGACTATATTTTATAAGCATTTAATAGCAGAATAACTATTTAAATTTGCTGAGTCAACGTTTTCCTTGAATAAAACTAACGGCGTTAAGAATAAATGACTAAAAGTGCACTTTTTAAATTTAAGGGATCAAATTGGAACCTGACGTAAATTTGAAGAACCAAACGTATACTTTAGCCAGTGAAATAATAATGCAATGATTGATTAGGAAATTAGCTCCCCAATTACATGGGGGAAATTGTGTCTTGACTCTATACAGTGTTTTATGTCCATTCCTCAGTTTTTTTTATTTTATAGAGAGCCATTGCATACCTTTAATACAGTTAACAAATTAAAGGCTGCTGACAAACATTCTTAAACACGCATTAAGTTTAAGCAAGAACTAATCTTTTGATTCTTATAATTATGACTCAATTATAACTCAATCCCTACGTTTTAACTCAGTATAACTCGGTTGTCACTCCCTCAATTTCAACTCACTGTAACTCATTCCTATAGTTTAGTTTTTATATTTCAGAAAAATGAAATAACAGATTTGTTAAATGTACAGACTTAATTATAAAATCATAGGGATCAAATTGAAATAAGTCAATTCAAAATTGATAAGTACATTGTTGGTCTCAGATGATCGATTGTGAATTTTTTTTTTGTGTTAACCATTACTATTTTAAAGCATTGAACTTAGAAAAAATCAATCTTTTAATCCTCTTAGTTTTAACTAGTTTGTAACTCAGTATATACACTTTGACTTAATGTAATTCAGTCTTTATAATTTTAACCTGGTTGAAAAATATCCAATAAAAATTGGTTTGATTAGTAAGAATATAACTCATAATGTATAAGATTGTAATCTTTAATCCAACCAAAAAGACCAAAATAAAATACTTTATAATATTAAAGAATCAAATAGCTCCAATATGAAGTTATAGAGCAACCATGTGGATATAGACTATAGAGTGTCTTCCAAATAGGCGGCCAGAATGTGAGCCTAATTAACTCAATAATTGGGAAGTCATTTTCACTCCACCTCTTCATGTTCATATAAACTTCACTTCAAAATAATGGCATTTCAAATACATATATGTTTAAATTATAATTATATAACCTTTGTATAGTTAATTACGGTGTGTCTATTATTGTATATTATATAGAGACCACTCTCACCGTCTGCAAGATATTCTGTGAGTTTTTGGAAACACCATGCTTATCTATTTAGTCTCCTAACTAAATTCCTCCCTTCATCTCTCTCTCTCTCTCTCCCTCTCCCCTGAAACTAAGAAGATTAACAACATCATGTTGTGGAAGCTGCAGCAAAAGCCATTCTTCTTCTTGTTGGGCTTCACAATCTGGTCATGGGGGACACTTGACGGCGGCGTCTCAGAGCCTCAGACGACTCTTGTGACGGTGGGGTGCAGCATAACAAACGTCAGTGACGTATCCATCTTCCAAGGGAACCTAAACGCAACTTTTCGATCCATGAGAACGAAGGTGAGCAACCAGAGCAACCACTTTGCCACAGAGCAGGTGGTGAGGGGTAACAACCCCGCTTATGGCCTTTTTCAGTGCAGAAACTACCTCTCCACCTCCGACTGTCTCTCTTGCTTCGACGTCGCCGCCAATAAGATCCGACGCAACTGCTCCGCCGCCTCCAACGGTGCCCAAGTCATATACGACGGTTGCTTCCTCAGGTCCGCAGACAACTTTGACTTTCCTTGAATCGCTATTGTTAGTGGATGATAGATACAAGACATTACAGCTAATTACATGCTGTTTTTTTCTCAAGATTTTTCTTTTTTAAAATGTTTTAATATAATATTACAATGTAGGAAAAAAAGTATTTGATGTTAAATCAGTATTAGTTAATTTGCTCGTGTTTTGAGAGCATAATAAATTGTGCTTACATGAATAATATGCCCTTCCACTTTTAACATTATATTACAAATAAAATATTGATAGAAATAATTAATAAAAATGGAATATAAACAAGTGGTTACTTAATAAATATAGAACAATAATATTATTTTTTTTAATATTCGTCTTGATTTTGGTATTCTCCCTCTGGACAAACTTGGCCCCTCCTTGTGATGTCTTATTAAATTTTGAATATTCATTGCATTTGTAAGTCACATTATTAAATTTTCTACAATTTTATCCTCCATATTTATTATTGTACTGACTTAGTACTCTTGTAATAGAATATACATTAATAGGAGTAAAATTGAAGAGTTATTAAATTTTAAGACTTATGTTTAATATTTTTTAATTCTGTTATAATATATTAAAAGTGATTTGTAGATAACTATAGAGATATATGTTTTGAATTTCATAAATTCAAGAGACAAATTGACCCACTTTGCTTCTTCCAGCTCCACACAAAATCTATCGAGAAATGGAAATGACAATTTTGACCCACTTTGAGTTTCAAATTAATTCTGACATTCAAAGAATTTTGGATTGCCTCACTTGATTTCTTCCTCCCTGTTTTATTTATTCTTCCGGTTCAATTTATACGCAAAGATAGAAAGATTTTTTTTTTTCTGTTTAAGTCACAACATTAAAATTTTCATATGAAAGCAAAATTTTATTCTTCATTTATTGTTATGTTGCTCTCATGTAATATAATATTTATTAAATATGGATAAAGTTGGAAAGATGTTGAATTTTAAGGTTGAATTAATACAATTTAAAATTTTCCTTTTAATCTATGCGTCAAATATGATTATGATTGGATTAATCCGGCTCTTCAATTGAACTACTCATTCACTCTTGAAACATTTGTTTCAACCGATGTAATGACAGGTCCTGTTTTCAACATCCTGCCATTTTTAGACCCAAAACGACCTAAAACTAGCACTAGAAACTTCCTTTTTCATGCGTCTTTTGCAGGTACGAGAGCAGTAGCTTCTTTGAGCAGTCCACAGACCCAGTGAACAACATCCATTGTGGGAATGGAACAAGAAATTCCACTGAACTTGCTTCAACTGTGCAACAAGTTCTGAGGAACCTGGAAATAGCAACACCAAGAATCACTAATCACTTCGCAGCCACCAAAACGACAGTTCCTAACAACAGTAACGGCTCAAACATTAATATTTATGCCTGTGCTCAGTGTATTGAGACTCTCACACAAAGTGGCTGTGACAATTGCTTGAGCATTGCCGTAAGAAACTTCCAGATTTGCCTCCCAAACTCAGATGCTAAGGCTTTTGATTTTGGATGTTTCATGAGATACTCCACCTCTGCCTTCTTCGCTGATAATCAAACCGTGAATATTAACCACTTCTTGAATCCAGGTGGCATATACTGTAAAGTCCCAAGGAAGGGGTTTAATCACCCAAATGTCGGATAACAATTTTTCAATGCAGGAAATGGAAACTAGTTTATGCTGATCACTTGTCATTGTTATTGGGTTTTTTTGGTGACTAAGTCCCTTCCTTGAAATGGCTTCTCCGTATTTTACATATGCTTCGAGAAAAACTTTAACATATTTTTCTCTTGTGATTTTGTAGGAAATTCAAGCAAGAAGAATGTCATTATTGGTGGTGTGGTTGGTGGAGCATCTTTTATTTTGATTCTCTGTGCATTACTTGCTTTGTACATGCGAGCAAAGTCATCCAAGACGGTTCCTAAAGGTATAAGATAACTGAAAAGAATGTCTTCATTATTTAATTTGAAATGATTTAGCTGTGGTACTTATCTGGTTTTCCCTTACAGGTGACATTTTGGGAGCAACTGAGTTAAAAGGTCCTGTTAACTTCAGGTATAAGGATCTAAGGTCAGCGACAAAATATTTCAGTGAAGAGAATAAAATAGGAGAAGATGGTTTTGGTGAAGTATACAAGGTAAACCTTATGTATTAAAACATTCGTTTTCATTATTATAAGTGATATCATTTATCAAGAGACACTTGTTTTTAAGCACATATAGATTCGTTTTCTTATATGAATTGAGTTCATGGAAGAAGAAAAGGTTGACTTTAACAAATAAAACTTATAATTTATTTTTGACAGTTAATGTATCAGTATATGACACATTTCAAACAAAGACAGAACTTTCTGTCAGCATGTTCAGCTGTGGTTAAGTGTAATGTCTTTGTTGGACAGGGGACTCTGAAAAATGGAAAAGTAGTTGCTATCAAAAAATTGGATTTAGGCCAATCCAAGCAGACGGAAAAAGAATTTGAGAGTGAAGTGAAGTTAATAAGTAATGTTCATCATCGGAATATTATTCGGCTTCTGGGATGTTGCAGTAAAGGCCAAGAAAGATTTCTTGTTTATGAGCACATGAAGAACAATGTTGGTCAATTCTTAAGTGGTAGACACAATCAAACACCTAAATGAAATTTCTTCCGTTGTTTTAATCAAGCAACTTTAGTTCCTCTATTCTTCTTAATTTTCTTTTTGCCTTACTCTCCAAAGTGATGTTAATAGGTCAAAATAAAGGTTCTCTCAGTTGGATGCAACGTTATGGCATAATTTTGGGCACCGCAAGAGGTTTGGCATATCTACATGAAGAATTTCATGTTTGTATCATACATAGAGATGTAAAAACCAGTAACATTCTCTTGGATGATGATTTTCAACCTAAAATTTCTGATTTTGGATTGGCAAAGCTTTTGCCAAGAGAACAATCTCATCTCAATACACAATTTGCTGGAACAATGTAAGTGAATGCACATATACTTTATCCTGTTTTACTCGCTTGCATTATGTCACACACAAAAACATCTTATTTTCTCATCTTAATTGTTATTACACCTATAGATCCTTTTCATTTATGCCTTTTCAAATATGATGCAATATTTGAAAATGCACATGATATTTCAATTTTTATTTTGCCAGCATTCATACGTTTTATATACTGTGTCCTATGTATATTTATTTTTGTTTTGAATCATTTGTCATAGCTGATGTTTTCATCAGGGGATACGCAGCACCTGAATATGCGATGCACGGACAATTATCAGAGAAAGTTGATACTTATAGCTATGGCGTCGTTATCCTAGAAATTATAAGTGGACAAAAAAGTAGCGCACCAAAGGCTGATGATAAAGGCGAATACCTCCTGCAGAAAGTAAGTAAATCCCTAGAACTAATATAAATAACAACTTAGTTGTGCTTTTCTTTTTGTAGAAGAAACTTCAAGCACTGGTCTTAGTGTCTTATATGATCGCTTTGATCTCTGCAGGCTTGGAAACTGTACGAGAGAGGAATACACATAGAGTTTGTGGACGAAACCTTAGACCCAAATGAGTATGATGCAGAAGAAGTGAAGAAAATCATAGAGATTGGGTTACTTTGCACTCAAGCTTCTCCAGCAGCAAGGCCAAGAATGTCTGAAATTGTTAGAATGCTCAAAAGAAAGAGCTTAATGGAACACAAACAACCCACCATGCCCGTCTATGTTGATCCAATTTCTTGGCCTAAAAGAGAAGACGCCTCTGTTGCTGACACTTCATCATCGTCAAATGCTACTGCCTACATTTCCATTCTATCAGGAAGGTGATTGCAATATTAACACACGCATGATCGTATAGTGAACAAAGGGTCACTTGAAGTTGCATGTAGCCACACTTGGCCTCTCATGTTAAATGGTTTAGAGAATATGAAAGCCTTTGAATCATGTATAATAATACAAGAATTGACGATAATTCTTGTATGAATTGAGTCTACAAATGAATATGTATATACTCTTCAGCGAGAAATTGTTGTGTGGACCTCATCATTTGTGCCATGTTCAATCAAGTTACTTAGCGTGGGTTCCACGTCTCATGAAAATTCTACCTCTGCCCTTTACTTCTCTCTCTCATATCTAATTGCTTTATGTTTTATCCAGCAATATGACTTTTAAGATAAGATGGGATCCACATAAAACGCAATTAAAGATTTTTGATTGGGAAGTGTACAAATGACGTGGTGCATCTAAAAATTTATCATATTCTAAACCTTAATATAAAAATTTAATAAAGAAATTGAACTACAAACACTGCTAGAAACATACCATTTAGCAATGGAAAATCCATCACTAAAACGAGGGTCGCTAATATTTTCCGTCGGTAAATGAAAATTTTCTGGTGGAAAATAGTCATTTAGCGATGTATTTTTCTGTCGTTAAATAACATTTTTCTGGTAGTGAAAATATAGGTTTTGTATCAAGAACCAACAGAGCATCTCATAGGATTATTATTCTACATAATATGCCCTGCACCCACAATCCAATTAATTAATGGGTTGATCCGAATGGATGGATGTATGTGATTTTGGGTATGTATGTATCTCATATATTTAAATTTTAAAATATTATAACCATCCCACTTACTGTATTCTATATGTTGTATTGGATATCCTATACCATATAATAATACATGGGTCTTGAAATAGCATGCATCACTCTAAAAGAAAAAAAAAATCTTAGTTTCAGAATGCAATGTTCAAAAGTTAACAAAAACTGCTATGTACTGACGTGTGTTTGATTGTTTCCTGCTACTATGGACTTAGTTTCATTGATCATAGTTCATTGAAAGCTCAAAAAAAAAAATCAGTTACTTTCCAAGATACAAGCATCCTGAATTAGGTATTTGAATTAGTATATTAACATGGGATTGAATACTATTAAACTTATTTAAATTAGCGGTAGAAACTATACGATCTACAAGATAAATATGTGAGAGAAATTTTAATTTATCTTGATTTGCATGAACGTAATTTTGAGACACTATAGTAAACAAGCCAATTGATAAATTTAGCCACAACTATATATGTTTCTTGCTCCTTTAATCCTGCCCATTATAAATCCATCTATGTAAAAGAGTCATGCCTTTCCATAAAATCTCTTTTGTCCACATTTGTTAGAATGAGATTTTCTGAGAAAAATTTAAACTTTTGAAAACAACTTTTATATGAAGTTATCATTCTCAATTAGATCCAAAGAGCCATATTTGATCTTGGGTCTATAGTTGTAGTTTTAAAACAGTTTTTCATTTTAAAATGTTCCCTAGGTTCATTTAGTTACGATAGTTCTTTAATAACTATTATTTATTACCCATCATGGATAACACTTACCTGTACTTTGTGAGGAGACATTCCCCTCACAACCACATTGATTTTTATTACTACTATATATATGATTCATACAATTATACATACAACCACTAAAACCATCCAAGCTTATATCAAAATAAGTTCTTAACTATTGATTCAAAACCAAAATTTATATGTAAAAGGGGAGGGATTTCTTCCCTCTTCCTCTTCACCATCCAACCTTCCCACTTTCTATGTTTTGCTTGTCACCAACTCTTACCTTTTGAGCTACCTGTCTTAACTATATTTATTTGAAACTGTACTTATTTGAAAACGTGTTCCCCATCATTCAAAGTCCTCCTGTAAAAACACATTGGAAGGTCTGAATTCAACATAACTTAATTCTTGCTTATCTAGAATGCAATGGACGAAACAGCAAGGGAAAGCATGAAACTAGGCTTTACAACTTCATTTCATATGTTTAATACATTATAAAGAAAAACATTGACAGCAAGCTTCATATCCATTTTTAGCTTCATAAGTTCACTTCATTACTCTACATCAACATACGTATACTTATATCTCATATTCATAAGCATATAAGAACCCTCTCACCTCACTCATGCTTCGGATGGCCTCCTTCTATCATCTGTAAAATTTCCAGATTTTCAAAAATGCTTTCACCTAAACAAACTCAGCATGCAGCAACATTTTCCTCACATGCAATGCAACATTTACATGCAACCTTAAAATATCGAACACTGACTCTGCTTATTTATAGGCTATTATATTGTTTTAGCCCTTTTTATTTTCAAAGTTCAAAGGACCCGAGGCTCCATTTCCAAAAGCAAAACCCCCTGTATTTCGGATCAGCAAAGCCAGCGACACACATAGATATGCAGCAGCTCAAATGACCCAAAATGAAAAGTAAAATCAACAGCATGCCCTTACTCGACATTCCACAGCTCAGAATTAATTTTTCTTCTTCAATCAGAGAATTCAGACGGAAAAATGGAGCTCTCTTTTTCAGCTTATCAAAATCCAGAGGAGAAAACGACATGCACACAGAAAAATGGCTCAAATGCTCAGCCTTCATCCTTATTCAACCATAAAATCGCAGCTCAGAGACCACAAAATACAGGACCCGACCCGGACAAACCAACACCCATTCCTCAAATACAAACAACTCGGTGAATCTATTACATACAGAGCTTGATTTGACTTGAGGAAACACTAATCTGAGCATGCATTAAGCTAATCGACGAGTATTCACCAATTACCTCTGATTTCTCAACTTTTCAAAAGATCAAACCATCCCCAAATCAGAAATCCGGTATCGGAAAAGAGCCTAGGGGACCTACCTGAGTCGGAATCCAATGTTGCATGCATCATTGGCGTTCACCTCTGGTGAGAACTTCACCGTCGCGCTCTCTCTCTCTCTCTCGCTCTGTTCGCTGTCGTTGGAAAAGAAGATGATGAAATGAATGGGGAGCTGAGGGCAGAGGCTCCACACGTGTGGCATGTCTGATCTCTTTTTGTTGTTTTTTTTTCCTCCTCAGTAATACAAAATGCCATAAAATATTCCAATGGGTAACTCTCCGATGGGATATAAAATAATGGTAGATCCTGATTTTCATATAATTGGATTTTTATGATAAAGAAATATTTAGGTTTAATGTTGATTGATTGATATCTTTCACCATTTACATTTAATTTTAAATTTCTATGATGTTCTGTCATTAATTTTTAGGGTTAGGTTAAAGTTTATAAATAACACATCAACTCTTTAATTTATAGGAATAATTATTGGGAGATTTATTGTAATGTCCTATATAAAGAAGTTATTTATGAAAAGGTCCCAAGATGTTGTCAATGCAAGTCGATGAGCACCATTGACAAGTGGAGCAGCTGCCATTGATAACTCTTGGAACTTTTTCATAAATAACTTCATTCCATATAACCTTACAATAAATCTTCCAATAATTATTCCTATAAATTTTAGGCCAATTTAATTATTTTTCTCAAATTTCCTTAAAGATAAAGTAGTTTCCCTAAAATTACTTTTGACTCAAAGATTCATTCATACTTATCAAAAAAATTTGTAATTGACTTCCAAAAATCTTAATTAAATTTCATATCACATTTACACTCTTAATATGAGTCCTGCGAATAACAATTTATTTTACTTAGAAAAGGTCATATATGTAGAACAATTAACTTCATTAATATACGTTTTGTCACTTATAAAATAAAAGGAATATATCATAGTAACGCAACACACACACCCCCAAGATTGATATATATGGTTACACACAAATGTTGAAGAATGGAATAAATCAAGTACAATTACACATTTCTCCTTCTATTTTTTCTTTCCCATTTTTTGGGTTCAAAACTTGAAGTCATTCACAATTACACATTCCTGAAGAATACAATCATCTTGCTTAACTGGTATATGAAAGTCAAAGTAAATGTTCTAATCAATTTCAATCAAAACAGGCATAGTGGGTCGTACATCCTCAGATAAACTTTCTTTTTGGAGCAAATTAACTACTTCAGACATCGTTGGCCTTATTTCTGCAGACGCTTGTGTGCAATGTAAACCAATCTCTATGATTTTCTTCGCTTCCTCTGCTTCATTCTCATTAGGGTCTAATGTATCATCCACCAAAGTTAAGTGCATGCCTCTTTGATATAGTTTCCAAGCCTAGCAAGTGGGATACAAGTTAAAAAAGATTGATTAAGAGTCTAGAAAAGAGAAGCTGATCTGAACTTTTACTAATAGTCACGGGGGACTTTCTTACTTTCTGAAGAAGGAACTCGCCTTCGGTAGCACCATGGACCTTTAATTCGTTGTTTCTTCTACCACTAATGATTTCTAGGACTACGACACCATAGCTGTAGACATCAGCTTTCTCTGATAATTGGCCATGAATTGCATACTCTGGTGCTGTATATCCTCTGAAAAAATGCATGATATTTTTCATGTGATAGATCATTGCAATGGCTTAAAAAAATACAAGCACAATATTTAGAATTGAAGAACAAAATGTGTATGGAAAAAAAAGAACCAGCAAAATCTCAAAAGAACCATATCAGCATGATGTTTTCTTTATGTATTATTGTTTATTATGAGGGGAAAATAATATAAAAAAACCATCTAATTGTCTAATATGAGCGTTCCACGTGCTCATATATAGATTTTATAATTGCCTTGAAGAATCCATGAACTTCAATAGAACTTAAGATAGTTACATAAATGAAGTTATTTCAACTTACAATGTGCCTGCAAATCTTGTGCTGAGATGAGTTTTGTCCTCGGGTAAGAGTCTTGCTAAACCAAAATCAGCAATTTTAGGTTGCAGATAATCATCTAAGAGGATGTTGTTGCACTTTATATCCCTATGTACAATACGAACATGAAATTCTTCATGTAGATAAGTCAAACCTCTGGCTGTTCCTAAAATTATATCATATCGCTGCTTCCAACTAAGAGAACCTTTATTTTTCCCTAGTAGATAAAGAAAAGGAAGGGTGAAATTACATCAAACCTATTCACAAAATGTTTCAATAGGATATTTACACTCAGACACACACACATTTAGTGATTGAGTTCCTGAATAAAATTATGACATACGAATCATTTTTGTTAGACAAGTCATTGATTTGTTGTTAAGATGAAAAAATCCCAGATGTCATAACGTTACTAGGAAGTAAAATAGCAAATTCTTAAAGATATATATATATATATATATATGCGCTAGTTGGTTGAGATGAGATACCAAATAAGAATTTCTCAAGACTGGTCTTTTCCATGTATTCGTAGACCAAAATTCTCTTTTTGCCTTTACTGCAACATCCGAGAAGTCGAACAAGATTTCGATGATGAACATTGCTAATAAGCCTCACTTCACTCTCAAATTCTTCGTCCATCCTCTTTGATTGTCGTAAAGTTAATGTCTTCACTGCAACCACTTTCCCATTCTTCAGAGTACCCTTTCATAATGATTAAGAATTTCAAAAGAACCTTAGTTTTAGGACATGATCTA
>JANTPZ010000865.1:0-30312 GCA_025593235.1 Vachellia pachyceras | reverse complement strand
GGGTAACTGATCCTGGGCCACCCAAGCACCTTTCTTATGTTGATGTTCCGGATTCAGAGCTCTCCAAAGTGATATTGGATTATACTGATGAGGGTGGCTCCTGGGAGTGGAGCTCCCTCCAACAATTGCTGCCACCAGATATCCTGAAGAATATTTCTAGGATCACTTTGAACTCTTGACCTGCCTCCTGTTACTGGAACCTTTCCAACTCGGGATCATTCACTACCAAGTCTGCTTATGAGCTGTAGCATCTGTCAATCGGAATGAATATGATGCCAAGTGGGCTCGGGTGTGGAGGTTACCGATGGCACAACGCGTGAGGACCTTTACATGGTTATTATTAAAAGGGAAGCTTCTTACTAATGTTTAATTCTACCGTCGGGGTATGCCATTAGATCAACGTACGTTGTTCGCTCTGTCAAGGAGATACTGAAGACATCAACCATGTTTTTAAAGATTGTCCCATGGCGCCATCTGTCTGGAAGAAAATCGTTCCCTTAGATATGTCTAGTGATTTCTTTAGGATGGAGACTGCGGATTGGGTGTGTCAAATGATCAAAAACCTGAACCTGGACATCTCGTGGAAGATTGGTATTTGTCTAACTTGCTGGAAATAATGGAACTTGAGGAAGCAGCGCCTATTCGCTCAGGAGGACACCTTCACTTTGGATGAAGTTATTGCTGCTGTTAGAGCTTTATTTGTCAAGAAGTTATTGCTGCTGTTAGAGCTTTAGCTGTCCATACTTTAAAGACTTTCTCAATTTCTAATGTTATTCTGTAATTTCTCAAACAGACCTTTAGTACCCATGTACAGTCAACTTTTGATGAAATGAACTTCTCTTCACCCAAAAAAAAAAAAATAAATGATTGTCGTATAAGTCAACCGTGGGTTCAGAGAGCCTTCATGAGTGAATGAAATGGGTCCCAAGAACAGATCTATCCTGGGAATACGAAGAGATCAACATGGGGGGGGGGTACACATCGGCAGCTCCTCAAATGCTGTTTTTGTCACGTGCCTGCACTGCTTCTTTCATCCTATAGTAAGTGACACGAAATGGAGAGAGACACTGATATTCAATCATGCATGCACGGAAAAACCATGCATGTATGTAAATAAATTTGGGGAAATTTAGTCTGAGATCTCAAATAATGAACTTATTTAAGGAATGATCCTATTGATCAAAATATTTATCAAGAGGTCTCATTGACAACATGAGGTCCTATATATTGACAACAGTATGCGCTATGTTAACAACTCCTCATGTTGTCAATGGGATCTCTTAATAACTATTTTGATCAATGGGATCATTCCTTAAATAAATTCTTTATTTAGGATCTCTGACTAAATTTCCCATAAATTTACTCCCTCATCCGAACAATGCGATCCAAAGGTTACCGCCTTACTTTTTTTTCTTTGCCCTTTCCAAGGGTGGGATTTCACAGCCCAATAGATGGAGATACCCCAAGTATGAACAAAGTACCTATGGCCCAAAAGCAATAACGAATCTTGACCCAATAAATAAATGTCCTACAATTGCTAATTCAATATCTGAAATAAGGCATCAATGAGCGCTTGGTAGAGTTGGTAAGGGCTACTACCAGCATTCCTCAGGGTGAGAGTTCGAACCCTAGGGAGTGACAGCTACGATAATTAACGCAACTCAAAGAGGTTGTCCCATCAATACCTCGCTATCACCGTAAGGTCTCATCGCGGGGGGTCCGGATTAGTCTGGGGCGGGTAATGAACCCAGGATACCCTAGGATACCAGATGGTTTATACCAAAAAAATATTTGAAATAAGGCTTAATTTTTGTTTCCTTCTATCATTGGGCGCCTACAACTTTATCAATTACAAGTGTGAAAGGGTTTTTGAAAACAAATCGATGGAATAAATTTTATTCACTGCATACATAAAAAAAGTATTAACTATACTTATAATGCATGTATATATCAGGTGAGAGCCACATCACAATTACTACAAAGAAATTATAACAAACAAAGATGAGGGGGAACTACTTAATGAAAGGTTCCCTAATATGGAAATGGAATGGTAAAACGTAAAAGCCATTGATGATATTAGTGGCTGCAAGAAATAAAGGGAAGTTTACACCAGTATGTAATTATACATATGGAGAGAGATTCATTTTAAATTGGGTGACAACTTGGTTTTGGGCCCCAAACGGCCATGAGTGTCAAATAGTGATCATCAAGGACGATGAGCGAGGGCTTTTCCGCAGAGCAGGACGTTGGTTGGGATATCATACTCACTCGTAAAGCTGCGCTGGGCACTCCACACCCTCGCATACAGCTGCTGCCCCAATTACTGCCTTCCCCACATCGCTGACCTTATGTTCCACATTCCCTCGTTGTCCAGCGACACCAATATGCTCGTCCACGACTTTGGATACACCTACGTTGTTACGCCCAGAATAATATTCCACTCTCAGTTCTCTTCAAGTTAAATTAATTCCACTCTTCTATAAAACCTGTCCCTATCTTCTATTTACGACTTTGCATACCTGTGCCGTGTGCCTGGTTAACGCATCCACCAGATTATAGGTGCTTCTCTTCGCTGGTGTCCACTCTCCCTTCCCGTACCTGCGTTTTTTGCAATCAACCATATGCACATGTCAATAATTCTCTTGACGACGCCATAATATGATTCAAACCAAGTTAACATTGACCCAATTGCCAAAAGTTGGCTTATATATATACCCAACGACCCAGAAGTCGTATCCGTCCAGATGCCAAGACTGCAAGGCATTTTCGTCGTTCTGGAAAACAACCTCCACGAAGTCATGCAGAGAACATGGGATTACTGACGTAGCTATGGTTGCTGCACCGTTGTTATTGGTGGCCGGAATGCTTTCCATCGAGTCCACGCTGTAAACTCCTGGGATGTTGTAGAAATCAGCAAGCTTCAGAGGAGTCTCTGGATTCACATACGACACCCTGTTGACAGCATAACGGTGTTTCCCATTAATCAGAGCTTCTGAATTCGCCAACACTATCGTCTTTGTCGGAGTTATCTTCCCATAATGGAACGATCCCTGTGGGTTAGGCCTAGCCGCATTCGCTGTCAAATTCCATCTGCATATGTACACACACATACACAAACTCAAAATCGCTGCATGGGAAATATATATATATTTATATATCTCCAAATCCGAGGCTATATAAATATATATTCTGAATTGAATAATAATAACCTGAAGGTTCTGGCTTGTTTCATGGACCAGTGATATTGGTAGGCAGGAGCAGCAGGCAAAGGTCCAGAAGCTGGGGAACGAGAGTTTGTGTAGTGTAAAACTGCTGTTGCTGCGAGGACTTTCCTGGTAAATCTGGTGGAGGCCACAATGTAGTAGTCTTTTGGAGGCTGGTTTAAGGTTACCAAAACGGTGACGGATTGGCCCACATGCACGTCGAGAGAGTCGTAAAGGTTTTGGATGGTATGTGATCCCTCAACCTCCACTAATTTAAGGTTATGACCCTGTATCCTGAAGTTAATCGACGTTGATAAGCCCACATTTGAGATCCTGAACATGTAGGTTTTTCCTGAAGCAAGACCAATAAAGATTACCGGTAAATGCAGCTTAATTTGACCCAGAAAAAAGACATTAGAAAACACAATCTGACCTTGGTCACCGTCGAAGGTGGTATGGGCCTGCCCATTGATAAGGAGGCCATCTGCAAAGGCAAGAGATCTTCCAGAATCCAATGTCTGCCTTAATTTCTACAAACATGAGAAAAGGACGGAGTAAGGACTTGGCTGGATGAGGTTGACAAGATTTTATTATATGTAGAAAAGCTCGTGAATCTTACCCTGTGGTCGGAGTTGTACCAGTCGCCGATGAGTAAAGTAAAATCGTCGTCGGGGTTTGGATAAGGGATTGAGATGACGGATCTATGATACACATTGAGTGCACCGAAGCCTCCAGATGTTCTGTGGAGTTGAGTTGATGGGAAGTAAGAGTAGGTTCCAATTTGATCCTTGACCTGAAACTTGTATGTGTAATTTGAGTTTGGAGGAATGGGGCAGTTGGTTCCCAGTACTCCATCTTGCCATGAATTTTTCCTTTGTTTGATGCCGTTCCTATTTCATCTTTGTCGTCATAACATGTTCTCTATTCAATACATGAATTGAAAAACAGCTGAGAGATACAGAGAAACTCACTCACCAAGTCAGGAGAAATGGCTCGTCCAGCTTGTTCACAAGGTTGAGAATTATGTTGTCATTAGTCACGACATCAAGCCTAGGCCCAGGAAACTGGTCGTTGATAAGAATTACCTTAAACAAAACAAGTAAAAGACCTAAATATCAGAAATAGGCTTAGACTAATCCCTCGGTATGCAAATGAAAAGTTGTGTGTGTGTGTGTGAAGCAAGAATGCAGATATGTAACGCACTTGCTGGGGAATGCCGAGAGGAGAACGAGTCCCATAAGCGACAGTCCATGTATAGTACTTGTATGAATCTTCTGCTTTCACCAGGCACACACTCAACAAAGCCAGAACAGGACACACCAGAGTGAGCAAGCTTGTTCTTCTTCCCATTGTACCTGTCAATAGTGGAAAGTGAAAACAAGACCAGTGCTTGAAGCCACCAGTTTCCAAAATTGGAAACTAAATGAAAGCACCGGATTTCCCTTGTCTTGGAGTGACTGGTCACAGGAGCTTGAAGCGGTATATAACAACCTCACAGAAAGGTGGAGTAGTGGGAAATAATAATTTATTGAGGTTTGTTAGATTTTAAGGTGGCAAAATTAATAAGATTCGGCAGGGGCCAGGCCGGGTTGCGCGTTGTCTGTGTTGGTATCTGTGATGGCTATTGCTTCCAACTAAAGTGATGCACAGATCACTTATGAATGATCATTAAAGTGAAGGCTACATGGCTTTAGCCCATCATTTTGACCATATCACCCCTGAAATCACGCCACTCATCTCCGCCTTCTCTTTTCGTCAACTTTTCTGATTGCTCTGGTTGTTCATAATGTTGTACCAGTTCACCAGTTTACTTTCAGCGTTTTATTCTTTAATATATATGTATAGTATCGGTGCATCAGTAAATACTCAATATTAGGAGGAAACTAGCATGGTAAATTGTGAGAGACCCCATTTTCATTTCTAATTATGTGGTCCTCTCTTTCTGTCACCAAGGATAAACATATATATATAGCAAATGAAGTTGTCAAGAAAAGGGAATCGCGGATTTTCTTGGTAGCCTCTGTCACGTTTGATCGTTAAGGGTCAATCAAGCACAACATAAATGGGGAGAAAAGAAATGTTGGGTGAATTCCAGGTACGATCAGATTCAGTCCGTCTTGTCAACAGAATCGAAGCCTCTAATATCCGGTATTGTTATAGGCAGTGTTCAAGTCAACTAGTGGATGTAATATGTAAGGAATAAAGACTAAACAATGTTTCTTTTGTTAAGATTAGATTAAATAAAGTTATACATCAATTAGACAGAATATGTTGGAATGTTTAAGAAATATTCTATTGACAATATGGAGATCATGTAATCCAAGGCTTTACTTTGAGTACAGATGTAGCTGAAGTCTTTGAGTATTATGAAGCCTATACTGTCAAAGTGTGAATGTGTGTGTGGCTTTGCCTGTGTTGCTTGTGCACGCGGTAAAGGTAAAATGATTAATGTTAATCCACTATTAAGAGAAAGGAAAGGAAAGGATGTGGGGTGCCAAATTATGGGCACTCGTGATTGCAGGGAAAAGAAAACACAGAAATAAAAAAACAAAAGGCCCACAAACAAAAGGCAGTTTTCAGTGATCGGGACCTCAGAAAAAAAAAATAAAGAAGTTTGGTGAGTACAAATTCTCCCATGCATTCTTCTTTTTACATGATTGGCGTCAATTTCGGTCGAGACCTGTGGAATCACTGCGTTGTGGGTACAAATCCCCAATCTCCATCTTCACATTTAAGGATAAGAAGAGAGAAGAGGAAAATTCGCAGAGACAGAGAGAGCCACTGCTTTGGCGTTTTTGAAGGATGAAAATATCCATAAGGAGCGTCTGAATATTCTGAGATCCAAGTTTCTACAACTTTACATCATATGACGACTGGTATAATCTTCTTTTTATTAAACATGCAGGAGTCACTACCCTACTTAACGCAAGTTTCTCAGAGACCTTCTCAAGCAGCTTATTAGGTCATCCTTCTGATGTGAAAAATAGATGTACCTATTTCACAACTGATTACTCCAAAACCATCAAAATAATAACAAAAAGTTAAAAGTGAAAACGAATGTCTGATTAATAATGCAAAACCGGTGGGCCGATTTGAGTTCATACAGGTTATCAAACAGGAAAAATTGGATTAATGCATCTGTCATCTGGTTGTAGTCTTAAATTTCTCTTTTAATTTGACCATGAACTGTCTCATGTATATGTTATCTTTTGGACAAGTTGCAAAATTTGCCACCAAACTATATTATAATATATACGGTAATAGAAGAGGAAAGTTTAAACTCAAAATGTTCAGACCCTTCAGTTTGTTGATGTAACTTAGAGTTTGTTTGGAAGTCCAATGGATAATAATTTTTAAGGAGTTCGGGCCAAAATTTAGGTTGTGGAGAATATATTTTGATAAAATAACTTTTAAGGATTTCAAGGTAAAACCTAAATTCTGAAAGGGTAATTGTGTTTGGGAAGTTATTGTGAAAATATCTTTTATGGATTCCAAGGCAAAAAGTAAGTAGGAATGAAGAAAGAGAAACTTTATTATGAGATAGAGTGTGATTTGATAAAAAATATCATTTTCAAACCCAGAGTTTCAAACCTAAGTTTTGTTACAAAACCTATATTTCAAACATAGATTTTAAAAAAAAATGTGAATATTTGAATAAAATATAGGTTTTGCCACAAAACCTAGATTTTGAGAAGGGCTACTAAACCAGCCCTTATTCTTTCCAAGCTGGAGAGAATTACATTGTCTGCTATGAAAATTTTTAAGAAAAGTCCATATTGTCTTGGTTTTTAAATTTAAAAACACAACCTTTTACTTCATCCAACCCCTCGCAAGCCTAAGCTCGTGTCTTTTTCCCCTTAGTCTCCTTTAGCTCTAACTGAATGATTAATCCCAGTAGAATGATTAGAAGTTCTTTTTTTTTTTCTACAAAATATTCAAACAAATGGCCAATATAGGTTAAAATAGAAATGTTGAGTTGTCATGGGAGGCTAAAAATTAAAAATGTGGAGCTGGGCTGTCGAAGTTTCAAACAGAGAGAAGGCCGCGCAAGTTTGTTGGCAACTACCCATCGTCCGTGGGTTCAACTGGTGAAGGTATTGGACACTCTCACCAAAGGGAGAAGGTTCAATACCAGGGAATGTCACTTTGTAGCTCCAGTCACTGCGCTTGGGGAGGCTGCCCAACATCGATATGACCTAAGAGGAAGGGAGATTTCGCCCTGCCCTTGGCTTGTGGGTGAGTCCAATCCCCTGCCTAAAATTTATGTATAAAAAAGAGTTTTTTGGCAGCTGGATGGCGATAGTTATAAGCCCACTTTGAGAATCATTTCATCTATTACTTTGGATCCAATCAATGAATCCCAATATCCCATACCAGAAGATGGGTCATTAATCCCATGCAGTCCATTACAAGTTGAGTTGGCAATTGGGATCTTACTTGGGAGTTACAACATGGAAATTATGGAATTGGTGAAATAATGTCATTCTTAATCTTGATTTTCATAAACCTCAAGATTGGGTAGTGATTATTCTGCAAGTTTTTAAAGATTTTGTCCATGCCCACAATATCTCTTCTGCGCAGAATGTAGAACCACCTGCATACATAACTTGACAATCGCCGTCGCTGGGATGGGTTAAGTTAAATGTAGATGGGGTTGCAACATCTTCCTCCAGTATGGTTGGTTGTGGAGGAGAGTGTTCAGAGACCATGGCGGTGAGAGGAAATTGGGCTTTAATCATTTTCTTGACACATTAGTGCCCAAGAAGTTGAAGAATGAGCAAATTTTAAAGGTATTTCTCTTGCAAAGACCATGGCTTTAAAATGATCATCCTTGAACCATATGCTAAAAATTTGGTTCACATGTTAAATGGGGCCACTTATGATAGAGCGTGTAGCCTAATGTTCTTACAGATTCAAACGTTAATAAGACAACTGCGAGAGTCAAGAGTTCAGTACATCTCACAAGACTAGAGCCATCTAACCAATGCTTTAGCCAAGGAAGGGTTATCACTTTCTCTGCAAGTGCCACGCACTCGGGTATGGTTTCACACGTCGCCTTGGGTCGATACACGTGTATGTCCTGGAACCAACGACCGCCGTGGCGGTCACCTCCCCCGAATGACTGATATTTGCATCTATATTATATACAGTATGAAACCAAACAAAGCAAGAGTCCCCCTTCTCCATAACATCATCCTTCACCGATTCACCTCGTCTCCATCATGTCTGCCCAAATACATTCTTCAGCCCCTCCTCCTTCACCTTCTCCTTCCTCAGGTAGTTTGGCTCTGCTCTTTTTAGTTTTTTACACATAGCAAAACCATTCTTTTATTCACTTTGTTCTTAATTTTGAGTCGGATAATGTGTTTTCTCATTGAACTTGGCTTTGTGTGACGCAGTTGTAAAGGACGTAGCTCTGTGGAGAAGAAAGTCACTAACTGCAACAATTCTCATTGCGGCAACCGCAGCATGGACGTTGTTGCAAGTGTATGGATTCCATTTCGTCACTGTTTTCTCTTGGCTGGCCATGGCTATTCTTGCTTCTGCCTTCCTCTGGGCCAATACGCTTAGACTTTTTGGCAAGTATGCGCCTACCTTTTCCTGTACAAATTTCTATATACTGAGGTAATGACTTTTTTTTTTGTTGAAAAAATTGATCATTAGATTATATATGTTGAATACAGGGCACCACCGACCTTGTCGGATTTGGAGTTGTCCGAAGAATCAGCTCTGCAAATGGCGTACGTGGCTCGAGCATGGATCGAAGAAGGAACAAGGTTGCTTTTCCGGGTGAGCACACAAGAAGAATGGTCTCTGTTTTTAGGAGCTGTGGCCGGATTGTTGATACTTTCTTACGTTGCGAGCAGCTTGGATCTGTTAACATTGCTTTATATAGGTACATCATCATTTTCAGGGATATTTACGTTCCTGATCTCTCTCTCTCTATGATATAATGATTTTTGTGGTGTTCAATTTAACTGTTAAATAGGTACACTAACGAGTACGATAGTTCCAGTACTTTATAACAAGAACCAGACCAGGATTAAGAGTTCGGCGGAGTGGTTGAGATTGAAATGCAACAGGGCTTATGAGATGTTTGATGAGAGGGCCATTCAGAAGATCAAACGCAGAGTAATCAGCGAAAGCGAGATGAAGAGAGAGAATGAAAAGAAATCGCAGTAATTTGCCCGTGCTTTTGCAATGTTGTAATGCTGTAACGTTGTGTATAATCCACGACTTGAAAATGCATGTAAATATGACCTATGTATCAAACAAATGATGATGGGCGAATCTTTGATCTCCGAATGATAGATTTTCCTTAACGACTTAGGGTTTGACGTTGACTTAATGCATATTAATCAGAGAGATGTTTTTTCTGCAATATCTATGAGAGAATTATAAGAGAAGCAACAATTTAAGGATTAAGATATCAAGACTTTGAGTAGAGATTATAATTTGATTGACGTCGGCTGCAGTCCTGGAATAATCTTAAACAGCACCCGGTCCCACGGTTAATGCTCATTTCGATTATTCTTCACTGTAGTTAGTCAAAGAATATATTCTTTGAAAAATTAGCGTGAAAACGAGCGGAGTTGGGGTCGGCGTTATCAATGATTACTCATGTTTGTATGTTTGTCAGTTTGAAGACGACTTTCATTGGAGAAACGTCGGCTCAGGCAACCTTTTCTTCTTTCCCAAGAGACGAAGAAGGATCACGGAAACTACGTACCGCATGTCATTTAACTTCTGCTATATAATTAAGTGTCAGAATGGGCGAAGTTATGATTAAATTCCCAATCCCAAATACAGTTCCATTCTAGATTATAGTATGTATTAGTTTGGTTTGGATTATCTGTTTGAATTGAGCTTCACGTAATCATTCATTTTCTTTTGCACGCTCACATAAGCTCCCCCTTTCAGCAGGGAATTTCCCTATATTAATCCCCTCGGCAAAGAGGAGATTATACACCGGTCTGTGGTTTTCCGCATCTGATGAAGTCATGGCAGAAACGGTTATAGAAATTTTACTTGACGAACTGCTGGGCAAGGTTTTGGAGGCGAAGGACAGGGCTATTCAGTTCAGACCCACCCTCGAACGCTTAGCTAGCACCATCTGGTCAATAAAACCAGTGATCGAAGAGATAAAACAATACAACAGGCAACTAGATCGGTCAGAGGATTTTCTCAAGCGCTCAAAAATCAAGTGGTGGGAATGCTGCTATAGGCCCCAATACCAGGAGCAACTTGAAGATTTGGATCAGTCACTTGTGAGGTTCTTTCAAGTTGAGATGCCAGTTCAGACGGCGAGGGATGTGAAGGAGACGCTGGTAGAGGTTAGAAGTATCCATACGGAAATTAAGAAACTGAATGCGGTTGCCAGAAATGAAAGGGGCCTGTGCTCAGCTCCCGAGCCGCCGGCGTTCACTATTGGATTGGATGTTCGTGTCGGGGAATTGAAGGTGCGGCTACTCCGGAATGATGTATCAGTGATGGTGATCACCGGCTCGCCAGGTTCTGGGAAGACCATATTGGCCAAAAAGTTCTGTTGGGATGCTAATGTTAGAGGTATGGACGATGTCCCATTCCCATTTTTCTTTCTCATTCTGCATTGGAAAAATCAATGAAAAGTGAAAAGTTTTGTTAGGGGGCCACCAATAAATTTTTTAAAGAGCAATTTTACTGCATTCCCTTTTGCTTGTTGGTAGTGCTGAAATAATCTGTGATTCTATGTAATTTATGTGCATTTACTATTAGGTAGAAAGTGGATTCCATGCATGTTGAAGGGATGAGCATTGAGTCCTCAGTGCTCATCCTTCCCTGATACTTCTAAACAGACTATGAAAACATCACTTTTATGTTAACAGTAGTGGAGACTTGTAAAAGAAGCAATTTTTTTCACCTGAAAGAATTATGACGTTTCTTCACATGCTATGAGTCAGAAAATTAGTTGCTATTGAGTTTGGACTCTCAATGTGGAAGGCTTGGCTAGGTAAATTCAAGGATAATATCTTCTTTGTCAAATTCTCGGAGACGCCAAATTTGAAGGTTATTGAACAGAAACTTCACCAACACAATGGTCGCTCAGTTTCAGAGACTCAAAATGACGAAGAAGCGATTGACCAGTTGAAACTTTTGCTAAAGCAAATTGGGGAAAATCCTACACTGTTGGTTCTGGATGATGTTTGGGATAGATCAGAATCTCTTGTTGATAATTTTCTGATGCTACTGCCAGAATTTAAGATTTTAGTGACTTCCAGGTTTGCAATTCAAAGATTTGGCACTCCACATTCCTTGAAACCCCTTGGTGATGAGGATGCTGAGAAGCTCTTCCGCCACTCAGCTGAACTTAAGGGGAGTAGCTTTGATATTCCTGACCATATTGTGAGAGAGGTACTTTATGTTGCTTTCTTCTTCTGCTACGCCTATTTCCGGCGCTGTGTTCAAATAAAAAGAGTTCCACATATTGGTTTATTTTGCGCTTTCTTGCAGATAGTCTAAGGCTGTTGTGGTGCTCCATTTGTGTACTAAATGCGATTGACAGGTCACTCTGTAGGCAGAATTCTGTGGTATGGCAAAGCAGGGCAAAAGAATTGTCAAAGGGTTGTCCGAAATCTAATGAGGAGCGTTTCATGGACCTAGGTTTATTTCCTAAGACCAGAAGATTCCCGCAGCTTCAATTGATATGTGGGTGGAACTGCATGGAGAAGATGACATAAATGCAACAGAGAAAATTTAGGAACCGGCCACACGTAACATGGTTAGCATTGCCATAAGGTATGCTTCCTGGCTCTTTAATATTCTGTCATCTTCTAGGATATACTAGTAAGGCCATTGAGTGCACCCTTAATTTTATGCTGGAAAGAGTAATTAATTTGGGCTTGTTTGGGAAGTCCATTGAAAAAATGATAACAGATTTCGAGGTAAATATGTGAGAGGAATTTTGTCTTGGTAAGCGCGGGAATGGATTTTGGGGAGGCCGTAGCTGATGGTGATGATGTAAGTCCTTTGGATTTGAAGGGAGGGAAAATTCACAGGTCTGCCACAGTCCAGAATCAAGTTTTTCTCTAACAGGAATATCATCTTCATAAAAATGCACAGACGGTGATGATGATGTGACCCGAAACTTGGAAGACTTTGTTGTATAGTAGTATAATTTAAGAGAGGACATTCAACTAAACAAAAGTTATTAGTAGTGAGGGAGACCAATCATTACAGTGAATTTTACTATATATAGTGTTTGAAACTTCTTATTTATGAATTATGATTGAGCGACAAGTCCTCATCATTGAGCAGGAATTTTGCAGGTGGCACAGGTAACTTCATTAGCCACTTTGTCATGCGGCATGATCTTTTTTCAGGAGGTAGCTATCCATCAAAGGCATATTAGCCAGGAGCCACTGGAAAAGAAGGAAAGACTGATTCTTAACATAACTGGAAACGAACGTCCGCAGTGGTGAACTGAACTAAAAGAGTATCTTTAGCAGCCCGCGTGTTATCTATATCAACTGGTTTGTTCTTCCTTCGCTAACTCTCTTGATGCACCAACATGTCCTGAGAGCTGCAGTAAATTACCCATCACTAATGCCTATCCCTCACCTGACTTATTTAAGCTTTTTTGCAGATGAATTATTCTCTTCTGATTGTTGCAACTTGATGCCAACTGAGGTTGAGGTTCTAGTTTTGAACCTTCGAGGGAAGAGAGGGAATACCACCGGTCTGCCACAATTCACAGGTCTGCCACAATCCAGAATCAAGTTTTGTCTCTAACAGGTATATCATCTTCATAAAAATACATAGACTATGGTGATGATGTGACCAGAAACTTAGAAGACTTTGTTGTTAAGAGCGGACATTCATCTAAACAAAAGTTATTAGTAGTGAGGGAGACCAATCAATGCAGTGAATGTTAGTATCTATAGTGTTTGAAACTTCTTATTTATGAATTATGATTGAGCGACAAGTCCTCATCATTGAGCAGGAATTTTGCAGGTGGCACAGGTAACTTCAATAGCCACTTTGTCATGCGGCATGATCTTTTTCAGGAGCTAGCTATCCACCAAAGGCAAATTAGCGAGGAGCCACTGGAAAAAAGAAAAAGACTGATTCTTAACATAACTGGAAACGAACGTCCGCAGTGGTGAACTGAACAAAAAGAGTATCGTATAGCAGCCCGCATGTTATCTATATCAACTGGTTTGTTCTTCCTTCGCTAACTCTCTTGATGCACCAACATGTCCTGAGAGCTGCAGTAAATTACCTATCACTAATGCCTATCCCTCACTTGACTTATTTAATCTTTTTTGCAGATGAATTATTCTCTTCTGATTGTTGCAACTTGATGCCAACTGAGGTTGAGGTTCTAGTTTTGAACCTTCGAGGGAAGAAGTGCACCATAACAAGATTCGTGGAGAAAATGAGTAAACTAAAAGTTATGTTAATCACAAATTATGGTTTCCACCCTGCTGCTGAGTTAGGGAATTTAGAGCTGCTTAATTTGTTGTCCAATCTTAAAAGAATTAGACTGGAGCGGGTATCAATTCCTTCACTCGCTGAGAAAAGTGTGCGGTTGAAGAATCTTCAGAAGCTGTCTCCATTTATGTGCAAAGTAAATGAAGCTTTCAAAAATTGCTCCATCCAAGTTTCAGATATGATGCCAAACTTAGTGGAGCTGAACATTGACTATTGTAATACGGTGGAATTGCCAGTTGGGTTGTGTGGTATTGCCTTCTTAAAGAAGCTAAGTGTTACCAGTTGCCACAAGCTTTCTGCACTTACCGAGGAAATTGGAAAGTTGGTCAATTTGGAATTGTTAAGGGTTAGTTCTTGCTCTGATTCAGCAGAGTTTGGGGACTCAGTTTGCAGCCTTCAAAAGCTAGAATTTCTTGATATCTCTTACTGCATAAGCCTTGGTAGATTACCAGATCATATGGGTGAGTTACTCGAGATTATGTGAGTTGCCACCCAGTCATAAACCTTACAGGCCCAAGAGTTGTGGCGTGATGAAGATATGGCTATTTTATAGGAACCTTGCAAAGCCATCCTTACCGATCTTCATCCTTATGAGACAAATGCATGGGAGTGGTTTGATCTCATGAAGCTTGAAAAATGAAAACAGGCCGGTAAAGAAATAAATGGTGCCTTGCTTGTACGGCTATGATGATGCACTGGAAAATGGACACGAAAAGTAAGTTATAACATTTTGGGTTTGGTGACAGATTTGTATGGAGGCATGTTTGTGAAGAAAAATGGTGGGGTTCAAGGTTGTTACAGCTAACTTTGTGAGAGATTGATTTATTTTGGAAGTTCAACGTAAACTATTTCTATCTTTTATTCTGTAGACCAACATCATTTGATTCTCAACCTTATCTTTCGTGCCGGCCACGAAAATTCACATTCCTCCTGACTTTTTTATTGGTATCCTCTGAATTTGTCCATCGATCTTATCGCCAGCGTCTTCAATGTGAGGTAAAGGATGAAAAGAAGGAACTCTTTCCTGGTAGTTATCCGGTTTCATCTCTCGTGAATCATGACTGAACTTTTCCATTAATCTTAGCTTTGATTTATTCTTCATACTTCTTTGCGGAGAAACTGAAACCGGTATTCATACTTTCCGCAAGAATTTTTAGTTTCGTGTAATAATCTCACTAGCCGCTGTTTTTTATTTGTTTATCTATGTTTGGCTACAAGACTCTATCTCTGTGGCTTGTGAAACAAGGTCCTTTGAATCCCAGCAGCGGAGAACACATGCCGCAGTTTTACGTTGATCGTCTCCAACGGGCAGATAGAAGAAGACCAGATATTTCCTGGGTTATTTACTCGGATCTTCGTCTGGACACGGAAGATTCTTTTCTTCCGACTAACTACCCTGAAATTTCCTAGGCTCTATCAGCCAGGTAAGATGCGACTACAACTTCTTTAGGTTTAAAATATATTTTGGATTTAAAAATTAAAAATTTATTAGATTGTAAATTAAAAATTCATTTTAAAATATTTTTTTAAATAAATATACTTTAAATTCAATATTAATCTAAATATAATATTCGTCTAAAATAATTTTTTTCCGCTTAAAATAATTTTTTTAGTCGCTTTTTATATGAACGTTCCAAAGTGGAATGTCGATAAAGTTGTGCTGCCGTAAGAATGATGATGCTTATAGAGGTAGAATTTCCCGGAAATAAATAATTTGAAAAAAGACGAAGAGAAAGAAGGGTGGAAACGGGCATCGGGTATGGTTAAAATATGAGAAAAAGTAGCGAGGTCAGGTAACTGTCGCCTTTAGGCATCGAGCCCTAGGAAAGGACGAGTCAATGCGCGCAAAGGAAATAGCGAGGAAACGGCCACCACCAACCAGGCAAGTTAGTGGAAACACCCTTTTACTTTTCCTGAGCACGGGTTCCGCGAAGGAGAATCAGGCGATGGATTTATATATAAGCTTGTTCCTGGCGCCAAAAATGGAAAAAGATCGTCTCGCTGAAGTTTGACTCCACGCAGAACAATAAAGAATCTTTCAATATCCTATTCGCTCTTGTTATTTTAGACTGAGAGAACAAAAGCAAGAAACCAGCCATGGCGGAGGGTGCTAAACTCATTGAAGGAGCCGACCTGCCGGTGGTGTTTCAAGATCTGTTGAAGAAGATCATGGAAATGATCGAGAAGGCTCACAGGAGGAGATCCAGACTCCAGAAGTTCAGGTCGACTCTGAAGGACTTAACATCGACGGTGGAAGAGATCAAAAAATTCAATGATCACTTGGACCGGCCAAGAGAAGAAATAGAAAAGCTGATCCAGGAAAAGAATGCAGGGGATGAGCTCCTTGCTAAGTCCCTGAAAATCACTTTCTGGTACAGGCTTGGAGAAAGGCTGTGTCCAATCATCAAGTGCCTGTCCTTTAATTGGGGACGTCGAAATAAGATGGTAAGAGATGTGAAGGAGACACTCAAGGAGGTGAGAAAAGTTCTCGAAACGATGAGTAAACAGAGTTCTGAGCACGGAATTATGTGCTTGCCTTCTCAGAACCCAGAATTCGTCATCGGCATGGAGGAGCCCTTGTGGATGTTGAAGATGGAGCTCCTCAAGAATGGTACATCCGTCCTCGGGTTAACGGGTCTTCCTGGATCCGGTAAGACCACTTTGGCTAGGAAGATCTGTACGGATGACCAAGTTAAAGGTAACATCACTCTTTTTCTTCATTTTTTTCAAAAATTAGTAATCGGCCCTGCTTAAGGCCCAATTATTTTAGGCTCAAATGAGGCCCGATATTTGCTAATGGCTATCATTTCTGTTTTGGCCCAAATAAGGCCCAAAATGTGTTTAGATAAATCACCCTTGTATAATGCTTAGCGCCCCAAAATGTCGTTTTATTTTTGATAGAGCGCTGTAAATCATTTGTGTTTCCACTTTTCCGCGTCCCCACGTGGACCAGAAATATAAAATTGGACATACAATTTTTTTGTTAAAATGTATGTTAATAAAAAACTATAACAGATAAGATTTGATGAATGAAAGCCTTAGTATTTTCCAGGTGAAATTTTTAACACAAAAATTAATAAATTGTAATATAATTATTTTTTAAAAAATTGAAAGCGGCTTGATTTTTTTTGAGCCAAAGAAAGCAGCTTAAATTTAATAATAATAATAATATCATTAATCAATTTATTATTAACTCCCTTTCCTTTCTTTTTCATGAACAAAACAATATGCTTAGTAAGGCCTCATGCCCAGCACTGATTTGTTAATATAAACTTGCGGCAAGCCAAAAGAAAAAAGAATGACGAGTTATGAAAAAGTTCCTTGCAAATTGCAAGATCATTTCCTGGTTTAATAAGCACCTGACCGTATCAAGTATGGAAAAGTTTAATCAACAAATTAAAAGAATATGGGATACATGAAAGTTCTTCTGGATTAAATTAAGATTTAAGAAGCATGTTTACCTATATTATGCGGCTGAGAGACTTCAAATGTTGCTTGATTGACAAGATCTCTTTGGTTTTATTAGGTAAATTCAGGGACAATATCTTGTTTGTGACCTTCTCAAAAACACCCAACTTCAAGGTCATTGTGGAAGCGCTATTTCAACGCTGTGGGAAGGTTCCCGAGTTTCATAGCGACGAAGAAGCAGCTAAAGAATTGGGACTTCTGTTGAGTAAAATATCGGGAAGTCCAATATTGCTGGTGCTGGATGACGTTTGGCCCGGCTCAGAATCCCTTGTTCAGAATTTCAAGTTCCAGATTCCCGATTATAAGATTTTGATCACTTCAAGAGTTACATTTCCAAAAATTAAACCTCAAATCCAATTGGAACCACTTCGTTATGAAGATGCTCTAGCACTTTTCCATCACTTTGCTCCTGTAAAAGGCAATTGCTCCTACAATCCCAACGTGTTTCTCGTCCCTGAGGTGCTTTTTCTTACTTTTTGACACGGGGAAATTATCCCACTTTCTTTTCTTTCTACGTTCGATTCAAATTTTACAATGAATTTTAGAAGTTGGCAAGCTAAAAAAATATGTTGCACCTGAAAAGCAATAATTTGACTAGATCGCTGTTGGCCCTGCTAACTAATGTCATAACCCATAGCCTAAGTCACTATTTTCACTGACTATCTGTTTGCAATGAGACGCAGGTTGTGAGAAGTTGTAAGGGCCTACCTTTGGCCATTAAAGTAGTCGCTAGATCACTGTGTGAGCAGCCTCATGAAACGTGGCAAAAGATGGTAAAGGAATGGTCGCAAGGTCATTCTATTCTTGATTCTAATTCAAATTTGCTCAAGTTCCTCCAAGGAAGCTTGAGTCTTTTGGAAGATGAGCCCATCATCAAGGAGTGCTTCATGGACCTAGGCTTATTTCCCGAAGACCAAAGGATTCCTGTTACGGCTCTCATTGATATGTGGGCGGAGCTGTATAAACTAGATGATGACGGCAAAGAAGCCATGACCATAATCAATAAATTAGTCTCCCTGAATTTGGCAAATCTCCTTGTTACAAGGTACATTAACTCCTTCTTTTTCCCAGGGTCTCTTGATGCTTAATTGCCATATAGTAATAGAAGGTAGCTGAAGTAGCTTCATATATTACATGAGTACTGTTCTATTGAACTTCAAAGAGAGAGCATTAATTGAAAACTAACGTGATATCAGACAGAGGGCACTTGCTTTTTTCTTGTTTGGAATTTTTTCTTAGCTGAGAAGCTGAACTCTACTCATTTACCAGGAAAGTTGAAAGTGATACAGACAATTACTACAACAACCACTTCATCATGCAGCATGACCTTCTAAGAGAGCTTGCAATTCATCAAAGCAACCAAGAACCGTTTGAACGGAGAAGAAGATTGATGGTTGACATAAATGAAAATAATCGCCAATGGTGTCTAGAGGAGAAGCAGCGAGGCATTATTACCCGGATATTGTCAATATTCCCTAAATTGTTTGCTAAACAAAAGCAGCAACCTGCGATTGCACGGACATTATCTATATCAACTGGTTAGTTTTATCTCTTTCTTAAAAACATACACTCGCAAAAAAAAAAAATTATATACATATATATACCAAACAGAAAGTTGCACAGTACTCTAAATTGACACCAAATGGATTGTTTCTGCAGATGAAGCATTCACTTCAGATTGGGGCAACATGCAACTGGCTGAAACTGAGGTTCTAATTTTGAATGTTAGTACTAAGCACTATTCCTTGCTAAAGCCCATTGAGAAAATGAGTAGTCTGAAGGTTCTAATATGCACTAATCATGGCTTTCATCCTGCCGGATTGGAAAACTTTGAGCTACTTGATTCTTTACCTAGCCTGAAAAGAATGAGACTGGAGAAGGTTTATTTTCCTCCCCTCAGCAAATTGAAGAACCTGCAAAAATTATCCCTTTATATGTGTGATACCAGTGAAGCTTTTGGAAACTGCGAGATGCCAATTTCAGATGCTTTGCCGATTCTAGCAGAATTGAACATCGACTATTGCAAAGATTTGGTGGAAATGCCTTCTGGTCTCTGTGATATTAAAACCCTCAGAAAGCTTAGTATTTCTAATTGCCACAAGTTTTCTAATTTGCCGCAAGAAATAGGAAGGCTGGAGAATTTGGAACTACTGAGGCTTAATTCCTGTACTGATTTAGGAGGTATACCTGAATCAATTGGTTGGCTTTCTAGGTTACGTTTTCTTGACATATCAAACTGCATAAGCCTAAGAAATTTACCTGAGGGCATTGGTAACTTGGAAAATATAGAGAATTTGTACATGACAGGTTGCTCAAGGTGTGAATTACCCGACTCGGTCATAAATCTTGAACATTTAAAAAGTGTAACATGCGATGAGGAGACGGCTGCTTCATGGGAGGTTTACAAACCAATGCTTACCAATCTAAGGATTGAGGTGCCGCATGTAGATGTTAACTTAAACTGGCTTCTTGGAACTAGCTCCTAAGCTATGGTGGGGAATGGATTTGGTGCATTTCTTTTTTGTGCTTTTCTCTGTGCATCTCCTATTAATTAAAGAAGAGATGCACATGGAAATACACCCAAAAAAAGTGCACCACATCCATTCCCCTCATAGTACAGGATCTAATCCATGGTTTCTCTGCACCGGAAGGAAATTAGCATGATGGCACTGCTGATGCAACACAGCATTTAATTGTTTGTGTGTTTAGATGAACGCATTTGCTCAAATGCGCTTTTGAGAAGCACGAAAATTTGTTCCAAAAGCGCACTAATTAATTGAAGAAGCACCCAGAATCCCAATTTGTTATTGCTTATGGTTTCTGGTGGAAAACCCTCTTGAACAATGGAGAACAGGAGAAGGTGGCTGCTATGAGTTGATTGGGACTACTTGGGAGGCCTTACAAGGGAAGTGTAGTTTGTAAGTTCAAGAGGCTTTCCCTCTCAATAAGTTAGCCTTCTGGGATTGAGCTCTTCCTTTAAATATCTTTAAAACAAAGATCGAATGTGAAGATCAGAGTAGAAGGTCCAGAGATTAATATCTTCATCTCAATCAATTCAACAAAGATCGAATGTGAAGATCAGAGTAGAAGCCTTTTCTTCTGTCGCGGGAATGCTTTCTCCCTCTGTTAGTTTTATGCTAAATTGGGAGGGGAGGGAGGCAGAGTGGGAGAGACTCTTTCTTTTCCCAAATTTGCAGGTAGTTGAGGGAGGAGGAAATGGAAAGGTTCTACTTTAGCTATAATGCATGAATATTTAAAAAAAGAAGAAGAAGAAGAAGAAGCCATGTTCAATGCATGTCAGACAATTGAAAGTCAAATGTAAGCAATATGAATTCAAGTTGATCATGTCCTATGTATATGGATGTGCTTTATGGATCTCAAGACATTTTTTATGATGGTAATCTATAATTTGAAATATTACTGACTTCATGCTTGCTGTGTGTAATTTGATGTCTCATTTCTTCACTTCGATGCCTTTTTTCCTCTTTACTTTTTTTTTTTTTTCAATAAGGAATGAAGCAGAATTTACAGCAGAAGGTAATAGCTATCTCTAGAAGACAATATAGAAGACAATACAATTCTAGATATCTTCTGTTTCAATGCTTCAAACCGAAAGCTGTCTGGACGTAACATTGAACTTCTTCAATTTTGAAAATTTTGAGGAGCTTGTCTAATGTACCCAAGTAGCGTCCTAAAAATATAGATGTTCCAAAAGTCTAATTTATTTAAATTTTTCGATTGGTAAAGCTAAAACTATTTTATTTCTTTTTTTTTTTTGGGTAAAACAGGGAAATCCCCAATCAATCTTTATACATCCCAACCTTCTGTTGATTGGGTGATTCCGTAGTAATCACTCCACATCAAGTTCTAAACCCCATCAGGAGCTACATTGTAGTAAATCAAAATTAAATTCTGGACTCAGATTTGCTATACCATCAGCCACTTTATTCCCTTCCCTGTATACATGCTAGAAGGATGGTTCCCAGCTAGTATTCATCGCATCAGCAATCAGTTCATGAATTTTCCTCCACGTCCTCCTCCTCCTTTCAGCTCAGTCAGAGTTGCTACAGCTGCCCTTGAATCACCTTCTATTACGAGCTGCTTGATTCCCAGCTCCTTTGCCACTCGAATGCCCCACAAAGCTCCCCACACCTCAGCATAGTAGGCACTGCACACTTCAATGTTTTTAATGAAACCTCTCACCCATCTCCCGTTCCAATTCCTTATTACTCCTCCGCATACTGCACTTCCAGATCCTCCTTTTACCGCCCCATCAAAGTTTAGCTTCATCCAACCATCAGGAGGCATTAGCCATTTGACCTCCATAATTCTATTTGTCGTGCCAAAGGCCCATCTTTTCCGCTGTACTGTACCATTTCCCACACATACCTTCTTATAATCTCCTCTGGTGCAGAAGGTTCTGCATAACCACTCTCAAAGAGACATTTATTTCTCCGATGCCACTGCCACCAGCAAGTCACTGCAAACAGTCTCGCCCATTCTTCTCCTTTTTCTAGGTTCATACTGATCCATACTTTCAGTCGGCTTTGGAAGAAACTGCTGCCAATATTTCGTTCCCCCACAGTATACCATATCGCTTTAGCTTTGCCGCAGTCCCCTAGTGCATGTAGTGCATCTTCTTCCCCCTCTTGACACCTGTTACACATCGGAAACCCTCCCGTTAGTCTTGACTTTCTACTAGCAGTCAATAGGCGCTCATGCCCACTTTTCCATTGGTGAATTTGCATCCTGCGTGGCCCCTTCCACCTCCATATGTGTGTGTTTGAGAACTCCGTTGGTAGAAAGGAATTCCGTTGGGAGAAAGGGTTTTACAGATTTCTAGATGGTCTTACAGAATTTAAGATGATTTTATGGATTTCGAGATGGTTTTTACAAATTTTAAAATGGTTTTATCTCAACTTGCGTGCACCATTTGAGAAACAAAGTTCCCAAACAAGCACATTTCCTCCATACTCCGTCAGCCGCCTCCACTTCACCTCCTCTCATGGTTCTGTACATATGAGCTACACAATACTCATTCGTGTCCGTGTCCTTGCATCTAATGGTATCTTTCCCATTATGTTGCATGGTGAACACCGCCATATGAACAGCTACAGACTGTACCGGTGTAATCCTTCCTGCTAGGGACAAGCACTATTTCTTCCACGCAATTAACCACTCCTGCATCTTATTTCTTAAATTTACTTATTAATTGACTTGTTCATAAATCATAATTGAAAATTCCCACTATTAATTTCTCTAAAATATTTTTCCTCCACTACTTATCTATGGTGGGTTGAGTTTTCTTTTTTTTTAATAGCTAAAATGAAATATCCTTTTTTTACAAATTCAATTTATAAAAATACACCATAATTTGAGCATACATCTAATTCAAATTTTCAACAATACAACTTAAATATATATATCTGATGCATTTATCAAGCTGAATTCAAATATTACAATTCAAACTAAATATAAACCACAAATCAAATTATCAATAATAATCCAATATTAATTAAGTTTAGATCATAATCAGAAATTGTTCACATATTTTTTTGTTAATCAATTTTAATTCCTTTAAAAAGTGAGCTGGCGGGCTAAAAATATGTTCTCTTGAGGACCACATTTTAGTCAACTAAACTCACCACTTTTTTTGCACAGGCTCTAGTATAAAGTAGTTATCAGATTCATAGCTCTTTCATTCATGAGATTTGCAATTTGGTTATGGTTCTGAGTTAGCCGATTTTATAAGTGATGGCCTAAAAAAGCTAGACTTTGGCCTGTGCTTTGCACTAGGATTATTGAGTTGCATTGCTATAATAAGTTATGTATAATGAAACTTTCTACGTTGATGAATTTCCTAAAATAAATAAGCATCTCCTGGTAAGTTACTCTAGAATTCATGGTTGAAGCAAACATGGATCCACTTATGTGAAATTATAAATAAATAAGGAAACATCTCATTTCAAATGGGGAATTATTAATTAAGATGTAAAACTAAAATACGATTTAGGAAGATTAATCTATGGACTATCATAAAAAGTTTTTTTTTATGGTCTGACAAGTTCAAAAGCCCTGCCCATTTTCCAAAAAAAAAAAATTCAGGATCAACTATAGAGCTTGTTTGGATAGTCCGTTGGAAAAACAAACACAGATTCTAAAGTAAATATGTGAGAGGAATTTTGTCTCGGTAAGCGCAGGAATGAATTTTGATTGTTCAAACGGGCTTACCAAACAAGCCTATAAAAGTTGTGAAATGCCTATATTTAATAGTAAACCATAAAATATATAACACCCATATTGCGTTACTGTTTTGAACAGCGATCTCGATTGAGCAAATAGATTCAGCATAATGTAGTGTTTTCAACTAACAGAACATTTTGGTAAAAAAAAAAAAAAGAGAGCTAACGAAGAACATAATGATGTTCATAATATAATAAAATCATATTGTTATTAAAACACGTCTGAAGCTAAGAAATGTTTTTTTAGCATTCAAAGGATTTGAACCCCACTCCAACCACTTGAATTTAAAACATTTCTGAAGCTCTGATGGGGTTCATTGCCGCCGGAGCTCAAGCTGAAGTCACCAGCTACCACCGGAGCTCCAGTTGACGGTGCCGGCCACTGGTGGCGATGGATTTGTAGGTGGATGAAAAGTTTTTTTAAAAAAATATTGTTTAGAGACATTTTGGTTATTTCATTTTAATTTCATAAAGTTAGTTGAAATACTAAAACCGATTCTCTCTCTCTCTCTTTTTTTTAATTTCGAATCACATTTTCAGACTCCTTGTGTCATTTTTCCATTAATATACGTATTTAAATTTATTTAAAATTAAGGATCGATCATTTCAATTGCCAACATTTGGTGATGGCCAGTCTAACAAGAAAACGACATCTTACGGAGCCTTCCTTCTCATTTCAAGAGCTGCACGCAGTGAGCAGGGAAATCATAATCGTACAAGGCGGACCGTAGGTGTGAGTACAAAAGTCAAAGAGCGAGGGTTTAATAAAATGCATTGCTGAGCTTGAAATCGAGGGAGTCAAATTCTCTGGGTTTGGAACTGTTCGCGCTATGAACAATCCTTTGCAAGCTATGTGTTGTTAAATAATAAAACGAGGAAAGTTACTAGCATCTTCCAGGTGGCTTAGCTGAATTGAGGAGATTATAGAAGAAAATTGAACTATGGCTGAAGTTTAGGAACCCATTTTCCCTGGCTGAGAGAGAGAGAGAGAGAGTTGTTCAAAGAGGAAAGCCAACAACAGAGCAAACTTGTGACCAGAGCGCTATGGCAGGTGAGGTGATAGGAGAAGCTGTTGGGGGAGCTCTGCTTGAGGAATTGGTGAGAAGCGGATTGGATTTGGTGGACAAGGCTATCAACTTCCCAACCCAACGTGAGGAGCTCCGAGAAACCGTTCAGCGTTTAACGCCGCTGATCCGGCAGATGAAGGCACATGACGAGACATTGGATCGCCCTTTGAATCACATCGAACGAGTGTTGAACGAATTTCAGGAGTCAGAGAAGCTTGTTAGCAAATACTCCAACATCCGTTGGTGGAGATCCCTGTCTCTTCCTTTTTACCATGACAGGCTTCGGGAAAGGAACCAAAAGCTTATGAGGGCCATCACTGTTGATATGCAAGTTTACATGGCGAGAGACGTGAAGGAGATCTTGTCGACCCTGAAAGAAATTATGTTGACTTATTTTTCTGGGCTAACAAGTTGCGGCACAGTCATCAAGGGCCTGTACGGGACTCCTGAGAAACCTATGTATACTGTGGGATTGGATGAGGCCTTGAAGAGGACTAAGAATGAGTTGCTCAACGGTGATGAACCGGTTCTTGTGTTGACTGGTTTGCCAGGATCGGGCAAGACTACCATGGCCACAGAACTTTGCTGGGATCCCGACGTCAAAGGTAACCAGCCTCTGAAACATCTACCTCGACTTCTCTTTTGGTTTATTACTTCTATCTTTTATTTGTGGGCTAATTCACCACAAGATGATCCCAAGTTTACAAAGTCTGAATCCATTGCCTTTCAGTTTCAAGATTTCCACTCTACCGAGCAACTTGTAGTAGAGCTTACGCTTGCTCACATATTTAAAGAATTTCCCTCTATATCGTCGTTTGAGAGTTCGTTAACATACGACTAGTAGGTGCCCTGGTTCTTTGACCTTATGCAGAGGAAGAATACCATGGGCACCTCAGCCTTTGGAGATTAGAAATCAAACCTTCTATTATCATTTACTCCTGTGTTAACTTGTATATGAGCATTCTGCAATGCTAAAAAATCACATGCTTATTGATTTGCATCCTTTTTTATTTGAACAGACAAGTTCGGGGGAAACATCTTCTTCGTGATCTTTTCAAAAACACCCAACTTGAAGAATATTGTGCAGACAATTTTTGGACACTGTGGGCTCCCAGCGCCTGAGTTTTCGAGTGATGAAGATGCAATTAATCGATTGGGTGTTTTGCTAAGGCAATTCGGGGGAAGGCCAATATTGTTGGTCCTGGATGATGTCTGGCAGGGCTCAGAAACTCTTGTTGAGAAACTTAAATTCCAGATTTCTGATTATAAAGTTCTGGTCACTTCAAGAGTTACATTCCCTAGATTTGTCACTTCATGCCAGTTGGAACCACTTGGTCGTGATGATGCGATAAGGCTTTTTCATCACTTTTCTCTTCTAGATGACAGCAGCTCATACAAAGCCGATAAAAAACTTGTCCACGAGGTGCTTTCTTTTATCTTATGTGGGAATCATTTATACCGTTTGAGTTACGTTTCTTGACAATCATTGGCAACCACAATCTTAAGACTTGGCCAGTAGAATATTTGGTTTTACTATCTATTTTTCGTGTTTGTTCTTTTATTTTTGCATATTAATACAGTCAATGAATAAATACTGCATATTTGATATCGATGTGATACCCTTGAAAACTACGACTAGAATACTTGCAGCCACGCACCTTATCGCTTATTTTCTTTGCTTGCATTGAAACTCAGGTAGTAAGAGGTTGCAAGGGTTCACCATTGGCAATTGAAGTTGTTGGTGGATTGCTCTGTAAGCAGCCCTTTGAGGTGTGGCAAAAGATGAAGGAGCTTTTGCTAAGCCAGTCTATATTTGATTCTAATACTGACTTGCTCCATCGCCTTCAAACTAGCTTAGAAGTAATGGGAGATAAGTTCCCCATCAAGAAGGAGTGCTTTATGGACTTAGGCTTATTTCCTGAAGACAAAATGATCCCTGTTGATGCCCTCATTGACATGTGGGCGGAACAATATAATCTAGATGAGGGTGGCATAGAAGCGATGGCCACCATCCATGAATTAACTAACAGCAATTTGGCCAAGACTGTCGTGAGAAGGTACATAGCTTATTTTTTCTTGTTGACCATTTAATGCTTAATTCACAAGTGCCTTAATCATTGGTCATATTAGGTTTTGCTTTCTCCTTGGGTAATCAATCTCTGCTAATTATCAGGAAAGTAGCAAGGGACACAGACATGTACTACAATAATCACTTTGTTAAGTTGCATGATCTTCTGAGAGAACTAACCATTCATCAGAGCAGCCTGGAACCATTTGAAGAAAGGAAAAGGTTAATTATTGACTTGAGTGAAAATAATCATCCCAAATGGTGGCCAGAGCAGCAGCAGCAGCAAGGGTTAATTGCCCGCATCTCCTCATTATTATTTGGATGGTGGGTGGAACAGAAGCAGCAGAAAGTTATCGCCCACACAATATCTATATATGCAGGTCTGCCTCTCCCTCCCTCCCTGTGTGTTTGTGTGTGTGAATCGTTGTACGTACTGAAAATGAAAATTTCTTATGAGACTTAGGTTCCCTGCCAATGCTGCCATTCATCCTCTTCCATATCTGAGGCTGTATATGCTTTTGCAGATGACACGTCTACTGCAGAATGTTGCAGCATGGAACCTGATGAAACCAAGGTTTTGATTTTAAATCTTCAAAGTAGCAATTATACGATTCCAGATTTCGTGAAGAAAATGAGAAAACTTAAGGTTCTGGTGGTCACGAATTATGGTTTCCATATTTCCAAATTAAACAAATTCGAGCTGCTTGGTTCTTTATCTGATCTCAAAAGAATTAGATTGGAGAAGATTTCAGTACCTTGCCTGAGCAAATTGACGAATCTGCAAAAATTATCCCTTCATATGTGTTCTACAAGGCCTGCTTTTGAGAGTTGCCCCATCGACATTTCAGATGCGCTGCCAAATCTAGTGGAGTTGAATATTGATTACTGTAAAGATCTGGTGAAATTGCCTGCTGAGATTTGCAAAATTAACCCCTTGAAGAAGCTTAGTATCACTAATTGTCACAAGTTTTCTGAACTGCCTAAAGAAATAGGAAACCTGGAGAATCTGGAGGTGTTGAGGCTTAGTTTATGCTCCAATTTGGAAGAGATACCAAACTCCATTAAAAGGCTCCAGAAGCTAAGCCATCTTGACATCTCAGACTGCATAAGCCTTAATGAACTACCAGAGGACTTTGGGTACTTGTGCAATCTAGAAAAGCTCTACATGAAGGGTTGCTCAAGATGTGAATTGCCATTCTCAGTCATGAATCTCCAGCGCTTAACGATTGTCGCATGTGATGAAGAGACAGCTGCATCCTGGGAACCTTTCCAACGTGAGCTTCCCAATCTAACTATAGAGCAGCTGAAAGCAGAAATTAACTTGGACTGGCTTCAGGGAGTTTAAAAATGCGGCTTTCTTCTTATGACATCGCTGTACACCAAACCCCATCACTTTGTCTAGTGGTGAGGTCATTCCTGCGATGCACGTGCGGTGGTTCAGGGATCAAAAAAGGAAATTCCGTTTTTCATCGGGAGGAAAATTTATGTATCAGGAGCGTTCAATTATATAATAGTTCTGAATTCAGTGCTTCATGTAATCACCTTTTTTAAGTAGGATTTAAATTCGAGATTTGCATACTGGCCAAAAAAAAATTCGAGATATGTATAAAAATAAATGTTCAATGTAAGGGTTTTTTTTAGTGATACATGGCATCAGCCCTTCTCTTATATGGTTATCATCTGTGGGAGAGTTAATGCCACAAAATCATTGTACAAATACCTATGTAAAGATTGGGGTGGTCTCTCAAAAATAGTCATGACCTCCTCTGAAGTAAAACTAAGGTTGGCTAAACAATCAGCAAAACCATTACTTTCCATGTATGCATATTGCAATCTAAATTCATCAAGTCTACTTATTTCTAATTTGACCATTTTCAACAAAGCTGACCCTATTTCAGGTTTATTTCTAATACTGTCTAGAATATTTACAACAGTTATAGAATTGCATTCAAGAATTAAATGTTTCATACCAGTTGTATTTGCTAGTTGAAAGCCCGTGATGACTCCACATAGTTCTGTTTTAGTAGTTGTATACTTTCCCAGCCTCTTGAGAATCCACTTGTACATCTTCCATCACTTCCTCTTATTTGGTCCCCACAACATGCGCATCCTCTTTCTCCTTTTGAGACACCTCTGGAGCCTTCCAGCTAATATGCACTTCTTGTCTTCTTAAGCTGAGGTTTCCACCTCTATTGTTCTGATGAGATGGTAAGAAAAGAGTTTCTAAGCTTACTGGAACATGACAATGCCAAGTACCCACTGGAGGAGAAAATTAATAAGGAGAGGAAAAAAAGGAGCCAAGCGTGCTGTAAATGGGTCTGTTGTTGTCCCTGTGATGTGATTGAAGATTTTGAGGAAGATGAAATGAAAGATGTGTGTATTTGTATAGTTTTTTCTGCATGTTTAAATTGTTTAATAGAACGTACTAAACCTGGTGATCTTTCATTATTTTGGACCAGAACAAACTTTGCCCTGCCTTTCCCATGTAGAGGGCAAATACCGCTCCCTTTCATTTTTTTTTCAACACTCTACCATCTTCTCCAGAAAAAAACTCCAAAAAGCATATTTTACATAATAATATGATAGAAAGGTATATGTCAATCTTGCCATTGGTTTTTTTAAGAGAATTTTTTACCCTTCTGTTCTGTATTTCCTTCCTTTTTTGATGGAAGATTTTACTCATTGCTTTAAAAGGAATTTGGCCCATTTTGAGTAGGTAAGGGTTTATTCAATTTCTTTTTCTTTTTTTTATTAAAAGGGGGGCCTATAAAATTTAGGTTTTTTCCTGTGGAGCTATTGGAGATAACATGATATGTTAGGGAAACCATGCTTACATTGCCTCCTTTTTATGTGTGTCAGGCTGATTAGTTGATAAAGGAGGAGGCTCAGTATCTCCGTGCTGCGATGGGACATGAAAGTGGACCCCTTGATGAATTTGTTGAAGCACATAGAACTTGCCTTAATGATCTTATGTACTTCCCTACCCGCAATATTAACAAGCGTGTAAACAACAATAGCATATTAGATGGGGTAAATCACAACGAAACAGGCCGACCCACATAGATACAGTGGCGATGAGGAATATATTTATAAAAGAAGGGGGGCTTTATACACGCAGGGCGCATAAGCATTGACAGAGCTTAGAAATGTTTAAGAGAAACTGTTTACACGGAGTATAGATACATAACTAGTAGCATATGACCTCCAAGTAACTTCAACAGAAGAGGGAGATACAAGGGTAATACCATTTCTTCCTCTGACCACCAACTCTTCTCTCCCTTGAGAAACAAGTTACTCTTCCAAGCGACACTCAGAGATATTGTGCGGATCGCCAATCATGAGATGCATACAAACATTCAATATTACCTATTATTAACCATTCTACTCTATGGGAAAATATTTCAATCACACATTTCTTTCCTGACGCTAACAAGGCCATGAGCACACCATACCATGCCATCATAATCTTGATACTCTCACCTTTTCAGATACAAGTGAATTAAAATCAAATGGCATACACCATCTCCCCACTACTGTCAATATCAAGCTCAGAGTCCGACTCTAATTCGTCCATGCCATCATCTCCGTCAAAGTCTGCCATAAACTGATCCAAAGAACAGGCTCCAGCTGGTGGTATAGTAGCTTCTGAAATTATCTGCATGATCACATCAATGCTCTGCATTGGTTGGTCGGACTCTTCAAATTGGTTACCCAGTATCTTCTCATCCATTAGGTCAGCAGGGAGATTCTTCAGAAACCATTCGTGGTTCAAGATTTCAGGAATAGTGATTCTC
>JANTPZ010000863.1:0-25264 GCA_025593235.1 Vachellia pachyceras | reverse complement strand
TCACCCCTCCTCATTTGTAAGCCATCCTTGAGTTCTCTCAAATCCTCAAGTCTTAAGGAATACGTTCTCACATTCTCCAAGTTCTCAAGTTCTTCCTTGCCTCAAGCTTTCTCTTCTCCTCAATTTAGCCAAGCATCCTTCTTTCCTTACAAGTTAGGCTTACTTAGCAACGTTCAGTAAAGGTTGTCTAAGTGCTGTGCGGATCGAAAGACTAGCCCCATGACACAACGCCTGGCACCCAGCTTGAGCACTCTTAAAGCTCAGACACCTCTCGTGGCCCAACTGTCTTTTTTTTATCATCGTGGGCTGCAGTGTCGATAGCCGAAGGTGATTCGATCAAAGCCACATCACAATCTTGGGTGAAGGAGATTCCAAGGTTTATCTTTCCTTGTCTTTGAACTCTGATGTCAATTTGCAGGTAGTTGCTCCTTAGCAAAAAAAAAATGCTGGCTACCCATTAACCCTGTGCAACACCGGGTTCTGGCACAACCTGAACCCGTTTACACATAAACCTGCAGGTCACGAGTTGACCATCTGGCTAGCCCAACCTCCCGTTGCTCTGCCTTAGTTGCAAGTGCCTTTGTCATTGATGTGGTTATTGTCGTCTCTCGATGCATTGATCGACTCATCTAAAGGTAAAAACCCTTGACAACCCAGGTTTTCTAATATCTTTATATGAATATGCTCTGATTGTCGCTTTCGGGGAAAAAAGACAAGGTGTTCTAGACTGAGGATCTCCTCTATTTAATCCATCCTTCTCAATCTCTTCAGATAAGCTATTTCTATTTCATCTTTGTTTGTCCTTTTTTCACTTGAGTTGTTGCTTGGAAAGGAAACATGTGATTCCATGTAAACATGTGATCTTTTATGAACACGTCTCTAAGTTATAAAAGTCTGTGCTCCACGACATTCTAAAATCGTCAGCGGAATGGTCCCCTTTTTAACAATATTTTTCTTATTTTTCACAGACATTAACATCGAAGCTTTAAACAGCCTGTTGTTTGTTTAACTTGCAAAATAAAAATTTAACTGGGTTTAGCAATCTTTATCTTCGCATCTGTATAACATTGTTGACTTGTTGTTTGTTTAATAGGCTTATTGAACAATTGCAAGGAGTGAAACAAATTTTTCCATAGGTGCATTCCCAGAATTATTTTAATCTGTTCACATCTTTTTATCTCTTAATCCAGGATTAGCTTTTAAGTGTTCAATATTATCGCATTCCACTTGCCCCATTATTATGGTAATGATAATTATGATAGTAACCACAAATCCGAAGGCTATGAGATTACCCAGAAGGACCATTACCTATATATATATGATCACATTCTTGGTCTAAGATAGCGACCCAAACAGCAACAGAGCAACCTAAAGTTGGAATACTTGGATCTTTTCTGCTTTGGAAATCTCCACCAATCTGTTAAAAAACTCAGAACCTTTCTCTCTCTCTTGTTCTTGGAAATCATTTGCACGCTCATGCTAATCCTTGCCTTTTCATTGGCATCTTTCATTTGACACTACATATCCTTTTTGTTTTTTTAAGGGAAACACGAAATTTTAATTAGATTTCCCAAAATATAAGTAGGTCCTATGGTTATGGACTTCGAATTTAATTAATTAGATTGGGGGTTTAAGGTAGTTCCAATAATTTAGCAACAAGGTGGTATAATATATTTAAATGTCAAGCCTTTAATCTTTATTGTTTATATATATGACTTTAGGTATTTTTGAGTAGAAACATACGTATATTTTATTTGACAGGTTACGTGGGATGTCACTATCTACGATGATGCTGGACATACAATGCCAAAGTACTCAGGAGATGAACTCCATCAAGTTAAGATTGGATTATTGTGGTGGCTTGTGATGCATAAGAACAACTTACATACCGATAATGTACTCTACATTATAGCAAGCAAGCAAGAAAGAAGGAGGAAGAAATAGATTTGTGTATTTTGTTAGAATGACTTATTTGAATTTTTTATATATTTTGAAGAGTATTGCGCATATAGAGTGGAGTGAAATTGACAAGTCTGGTTAATTACAACTCATGTACCTTAAATGAGAACTTCATCACCTCAAATGACAAGTTAGTGCCCCTTAATTGGCAAATCTTGAGTATAGACAAGCGCAATTAACAAGTATATTAAACTTAATTGACAACTTAATCACATCAAATGACAACTTCACCGCCTTATTACCCCTTGACAAGTATTGTGCGTATAGACTGAAGTTAAATCGACAGGTTCCTTGACTTTAATAGACAACTCAGGAGCCTTAAATGACAACACATGTAATTGACAAACTAACGTGAGTTGAAAATATTAAAGCTATATTAACAACTCAAACATCATAAATGACAACACGGGTACCTCAAAATGACAATTCAATGACCCTTGATTGACAAGTCTTACGCATGTAGACTCAAGTGAAATTGATAATATTGTGTTTGTTTGGTAACTCATTTTCAGCCTCGTTGTACGTAAGTTAAGATAAAAATCCTCTCACATACTTACCTTGGAATCTGTAAAATCGTTCTCTCAACGGATTTCCAAATAAGCACATTATAAAAAAACCTATAAAAATATGATACCTTGGTAATTGACAAAATATGATGGTAATTGACAAAATATGATACATTCATATTAGCATTTATAGTAGCATAATTACAATTACTTTCACAACCTATAAAAAAACCATACAGGTTGCATGTCTATTTTAATAAGTGTTTTCAATTCTTTAAACATTATGCCTTCGTTCGTGATTTTGTTGTCGTGCAACGCCCCACATATCGGATACCATCTTCTCCATTTAAAAATTGCCCCCCACTATGAAAGAAACATAATGCATTCCTAGATGTACTTGCCATCTTTTAAGGCACCATGAAACACAAACTTGTTATTAAAACCTAAACCAGCCAAATTCACAAGTATCGATGATTGTATTAACAACACATTTTAATTCATGTAACTGTTATTCTTAGCATAAAGAAGATTGTTATTGACAACTAAATTAGTCTGATTAACAATCATCAAGGTTTGTATTAACAACACATTTTTAATTCACGTAACAGTAGTTTTCATAACAAAAAACTTGTTATTGATAATTATATCAGTCAGATTAACAACTAACGAATCTCATATTGATAAGACATTTTCAATTTAGAAATACTAAGACAATCAAAATTTTCATACCGTTTGGTCCCTTGCACGTAAACCGTAAACCATGACACGTCCATTTCTGTGCCATGCTTAGGTAAGAATGAATGAAAATGATGAAGCTTTATATGTCAAGAAACAGGGCACAAATGACTAGAAACATAGCATAACTTACCACAAATAGTGCACAGTTTAACACCCTAAACACACAATCAAACAATGGCTTAAATCATAAACAAGGAATTCAATTAAAAATGTTTGCATAAAACGATCTTTTATATACCCAAAGGCCTAACCCATGAATTTTTGGACAAAAATATACTTTTTCATATTTTAGGGAGAAAATTGGATGAAACTTGTGAACCTATAAGTTTGCACATATGCTAGAGGAAAGGTGCCTCCACTTAAGTATGTGATATGATCAATGAAGGACATGATGTTCGATGATGGAGTATAGGAGATGAGGGATGATGCAGAAGAGGAGAGCGCGCGCGCAGTTTCGTTTTTTTTTGGCCAAACCAACGAAAGCTTCATATTAAATCAAAACAAGCATACAAACAATAATAGGACCAAACCAAACAACCGAAAACCTAAATGATTCAAACTAGATTTAGTCCACAATAAACACAATAAAGAACTAGCATTCAAGAGCAAAACAGCATGAAAAGACTCTAACGCCAACAATCAAAAAGGCCTTAATCTGTGACAGAGTTCGAAGTATCCAAATAAACAAATAAGAGCATTCCAATGAAACTTCGACAAACCAACCGATTGTCAAATATGCTTCAATGGGAAACTATATAAAGTAATGGTTCCTGACCAAATTCCTTGATGGAAGAAGTTCAAGGAGGACAGTGATCATAGCACTAGGAGGAAAGGCGCTCTCATCCATAAAATAAATAGTATAATCACCACTCTAGCCCACAGACGAACATTGATTTCATACGCACTGAACAGGCTGTGCCAAACTAAAAACAATGTAACCAATCATACTGAACAAATACATATTAAGCCCTCGATGAACAACATGTACAGCCCTACTGAACAGGCTCAAGAAAATGATTATACATTTACCATCATTCAGCCTTGACTTTGAATTGCTAACTACAAACCCATCAGCCATCAATCAAGGGGTAGAAACCTCCAACCAACCAGAGCTCTTGGCAAAATATTGAGCAGCCATACATCTTACACTTAGAGCTTCAATTTCATTTCTTTTAACAAGTAAAAAGCTGTTTGCTTTCTTTTAAAATAACACAGGGCAATTTAATATTTTCCTTTTTACGGATAATATAACTAAGGTTTCATGAGACTGTGTTAATTCTTTAATTTAGGGATTTGATAGTGATTCTTTTTCAATCTTAGACCTATACGTAATTCCCCTATTTAAAATTAGAAGTATTAATAAATTATAAAAGGGATCCTTAATGCCATCGTGGCCAGATCCATCCTCTTCTTCTTTTTCTTCTTTTTGACCTGAAGGCTAGATCCATCTTCTAAGCTTTGCAAAAATCCCTTTCGATCTTTGTGCATTACCTCCTACCAAACGGGGCAGGGTTCACTTCACATGTTCGTCAATCCGAGTGTTGCAGTACTCTTCTCGAAGCAGAACGTTCCCGCAACACCTGTCTTGGTGTCTTCTGACATCTCCTTTTATGCTTATTGTGGGGGGACCATCTAGGGTTTTTACACTCCCTGTGTAGTTGCAGTGCTTCCCGGGCAATTTAGAAGCAGTCCGGGTAGCGAATAAATGGCGTGCGTATACATACCGGTGCAGAATTCTGAGGAAGAGGTCAGGGTTTCTCTGGATCAGCTCCCCAAGGATGCTTCTGATATTCTCGACATTCTCAAGGCGGAACAAGCTCCTCTCGATCTTTGGCTTATCATCGCGGTATGTTACTTGTTTAAAATTATTTATACCTCTTACCTCAAGTTCAAAAGTCTAGCTGCAAGTGCAACGAAGCTGAAATACTGCAACTTCCTGTGTTTCTTGGAATTTAAATAAACGCGCGTCTCCTTTATCTGGTCTGCATACTTGCATGTTCTTTCTACTCTTCTTTTGCTTTCCCTTCCCTTCCTTTCTTTGTTTGCTTTTTTTGTTTTTGGGTGGGTGGTTGTTGGGAAACTTATGGAAGCACTAAAAGGGACGGATTCCTGAGCCGGGAACCCGGTGTTGTGAGGTTGAGGATGTAGCTACTAAATAGTTATTCATTTCTACAAAAGTTTCTGATGACGATTCTGATTGTTATTATTTGTAACCCGCATACGGGTCATTTAGATGGTTTACCTTCGTTGGACGTGTCTATGGAAATGTTCATACAAACTTTAACACGCTTTCTCCCGTTTATTATCTATTATCCTTAGGAGGTTTGGTTCCTTCTTCCCCCTTTCTTTTTCCGCTTTCCGAAACTAACTCGAATGTCTACTTAACGTTCTTCCTATTATCTGTTTACCTGGCCTATCATTTTTTCTCTTTCCCTTTTATTGTCTATTTCTTATGACGTCGCGTTTCCTTTTTTTCACCTCTTCTGTTTTCCCGAACTAATGCCACTGTGCACTTAGCGTTGTTCCTATTATCTGTTTACATGCTTATCGTTTTTCTCTTTCTATTTACTGTGTCATTCAAGTTCTCTTGCATTCCGCAGAGAGAGTACTTCAAGCAGGGAAAGATTGATCAATTTCGCCAAATTTTGGAGGAAGGATCGAGTCCGGGTATACCTCCTTCTTGGCCTTTGATCGTGCTTCTTTAACCACCTGGTTTCTTCAATGTTATTTGACATTATATTTATTAATTTAATATAAGCCAACTGTAGGGGGCTTCTTCTTTTCCACATTTTGCAGAAATTGATGACTATTATGCGGATGTTAGATATGAGAGGATAGCTATCTTAAATGCCCTTGGGGCCTACTATAGTTACCTTGGAAAAATAGAGACAAAACAAAGAGAAAAGGAGGAACATTTTATTTTGGCAACACAATATTACAACAAAGCATCAAGAATTGACATGCATGAGCCCTCCACTTGGGTTGGGAAAGGTAAGCATATCAATAATTACGCACGTTGTGCCTATCGTAATGCAAAATGTGTTAATGATAAGTTCATAATGAGGTAAAGAAAATGTGCTTGGTTATCTTGGATTGGGTGGTGATGATTATTTAGTTGCTGATTTTAAATTTTATTATTGTCCACCTCTGCTTGTGGGTATTCTTAGCATGTTTTTATGTTAGATGCTAAAGAATGTATTTTGAATGCTGTTTAGGTGTAATGCGTTCCCACTGTTGTACTTTAAAATAAATCCTGGTTGTGAACTGAAGCTGTCGTGTAGATTGATATACTGTTCTGTCTTGATCATGTCCCACTAGTTACTGGGATCTCTTTTTAATTTCTCTGTTCTTCTTTTGTTTATATATTTAACATGATGACCGTTGAGGAATATCTGTATTTTGATCTGTTGATTACACATGTTCAAATATGATGTTTGAAATGAATTCAGGGATTACTCAATTCTATTGTTATTTTGTGCATGCTAGCATTTATATTACCTTATTGTTGTTATTGATCTTGATACTGTCTTCCATTTTTGCTTTCTACTATCAATAGTGGGCAATGCACTGAAGATGCTTTGTGCTTGATCTGTCAGGTCAGCTCTTACTAGCAAAGGGTGAAGTTGACCAGGCATCTGCTGCATTTAAGATTGTGTTAGATGGAGATCATGATAATGTTCCTGCTCTTCTAGGCCAGGTAAATTATTTTCTAGCTTAACTTGTTGGTGATTTCCTAATCCTTGGAGTTTTTTTTCAACATTGTTACGAGTTGTATTCTAACTTCTTTCTTTCTTTCTTTCTGATAATATGTGTTCTCAATTCTTTATACTGAACGCTTTTGTTCTGGGAAAAAAATTCCAGTGAACAGGCCCAACAATTTGTAGTTTTCAAATCCACAAATCTACAAATGCTTTAATCTAAATTTGGTTGATCTGTAAAAGTGTGAAGCTTTTGAAGGTAAAAAAAAGAAAACTATATGAACCTTGGGACGTCCTCTTCCACTTTTCCACTATCCTTCCAATAATAATACCATAAGAAGTTGCAAATCATTACTTCACAGTGCCTTTGCCCATTATATTCAAGTCAAACTATCCAGTATATTTTTTGTTCATCATGCAAATACATTGGAATGTTTTGTAGAGGAAGTGTGTATTTATATTCAAGTCAGCAATTTCCCCACTAAAACTCCTTTAGCTTTAATAAAATTATTTGAAACTTGATTTGAATCTTGTAGTTAGGCTTGGAGCACTGTCCTGGTGTACATATTCACTGTTCGTGTTTGAGAATGATTTCCAATCATGTTGCACGTAAGCCGAGACAAAACTTATCTCACATACTTACCTCGGAATCCGTAAAATCGTTCTCCCAACGGATTCCTAAACACGCACACTGTCTGTTTTGTTGTACTCTTTCATCCTCTCCCGGTGAATTCCTTTTATTAGGGGGACAGATAAAGTGATGTTGGAACTTGGCTGGCCCAAGTTAATCACCTCTCTCTCACTCACACACACTCACACACATTGTTTGTGCTGTGAGAGCTTGCTGCCTTAAAGTTTGAAACAATAAATAGTTGATCTGTAAGTTGGATGACACAAGAAATTTTTTTTTTGGGGATACCTGGCATAAGAGTCTATTTGTCTGACTATGTTTCTACCAACTGAGGTTGGATGCATGATTTCTTTGCCATTCATGCCACATGTGAAATTTGTTCAACCCCTAATATGACCTATATTTTTCACTTTGGATGGTCAGTGGGTTTATTTTTCATGATTTTCTTTGCTGTACCAATTATTTGTGTCTTGTTTTCTAGGAGTTTAATTTACTATGTTTTTGCTTCATTTCTGTGTTACTTGATGCTGTCTACTGTCTGTTCTGTGATTGCTTAGGTGTGGAGCAACTTTGAGGCCTGCCTTTTTTCTTTTGTTATCTTTTTTTGAATTTCACACATGTTCTGTATTTCTTGTAATAACTTCGCTGAACTCCTACAGGCGTGTGTTGAGTTCAATCGTGGACGCTATTCTGATTCACTTGAGTTGTACAAGGTTTGTAATATAGCCATATTCTTTGATGCTTGGAAGCGACTTTCTTTCTTTCTTGCTTCCTTTCTCTATTGATTAAGGGATTGAATATATTGTTTTTATCGGTTTCTACATTACCTTCATTAATGTCATATATTTATTTGCATCACTAAAGATATTGTTAGAATTTAAGATTCAAATTTGACTATTTCCCTGATTTACTTCCTAGAATCATGCCTAGGATTAGGAGAGATTAATTGTCATTAATGCTGATTGATTGTATGAGCTGATTATTCTCTCTTATTGAACCCCCCAACTCCTATAAATTGTACTCCCTTGTTTTCAATAATACAAGACAGTGAGTATGATTCCATTGGAATAATAGATATCAAAAGGTGTGGTTGGTGTATGCAAATTTCATGACTTCAGTGCTGATGGACTAGATAAAGAATATAAAGCAATGGGCACTTTAACTTTGCAGAGAGATTTTATCCGAATGCCAGATTCTTAGAAATTGAATAATGTGAAAGTTAATAATGGGCGAAAAAACCTTTTATCATTGTCATCTTTGGCACATTCTGTTTTGGTGGCATTTCTTTTGTTTTATAAATATGAATTTGATCGCAGTTTTAATTTTGATAGAGGGCATTGCAAGTGTATCCTGATTGCCCTGCTGCTGTGAGACTTGGCATAGGTCTATGTCGTTACAAATTAGGTCAATTTGAAAAAGCACGCCAGGCCTTTGAGCGTGTTTTGCAGGTAAGTGAATAGTGATGACTAATGTATCAACAGTTGAGTAATTTTGCTAGTGCTAATGTCTGTATGCCTTGTTGTTCATGGTTTTTCAATATTTTACCAGTTAGATACCGAAAACGTTGAAGCTCTTGTTGCACTTGCGATAATGGATCTGCGCACTAATGAAGGTGCTCGCTCTCTTCATAACATGTTTTGTGCTATATGTTCGTTACTATATAGCCCCTCCAGTCCTTTGTACAAGACCTTTTTGGGCTGTTTAACACTCTATGGCATCTTTCAGCTGCTGGAATTAGGAAGGGAATGGTAAAAATGCAGAGAGCATTTGAGATATATCCCTACTGTGCAATGGCTCTGAATTATCTAGCGAACCATTTTTTCTTCACTGGTCAACATTTTTTAGTTGAGCAACTGACAGAAACTGCACTGGCTGTTACAAATCATGGTCCAACAAAGTCACATTCTTATTACAATTTAGCACGATCTTACCATAGCAAGGTTGGAAATGAAATCTTTTTCCCTGTTCAATTCTTTTTGAGATTTCACCCTTGAATTTTGCTGTTGGCTAAATGCCATGGGATTGTGAATGAAGTTAATGGATCTTTTTTCTCTACCAATTTAGGTCCTAACAAAGTAGTTCCCCAGTCTATCGGAGCTGCAAAAAAATCATTCTCGGCACCATTTGAGCTGCAATTTAGTATTCATTTTTTTTTTTTCCTAGGGTAGGGGTGAGATGTGTATCATTTCTTGAGTAGCTAATGACTTAGTTGCCGTCACAAGCAAATGAGCCGGGATGAACAATTTACACCATTCTTTGCCTTTTTTCCTATGATCAAACCTATGAAATTTGTATTAAGTTAGAAAATACAATTACGAGAGATGGATGATAAAACAAGCATACTGCTTATTAAGTTATAATGAACAAGTATTTACTAATCTGACTTATGGATAGACCATCTGTATTCTGTTGGAAGACATTGATCTTTACCTGCTTTTCCAACTTTTATTTAGTAGAACAGTCCTACATATTTCAATGTTAATTGCCCTTGCAGCCGGAAATTCTGAAAAACATTATTCAACGTATTATCGATTAGTTCCCTATTTGAATTTTCTTTTTCTTGTCCTTCTTTTTCGTAAACTTCTAAGTTGAGTATCCTCCCCTTCAAATATTAATTATTTTTTAGTACTTTATTGACTTCCTAGTTCCTGTTCCTTGGGTGATAATACTTAAAATTCATATGTTCACCTGTCCCTCATATTTTCTTTGTTATTTTCAAGCTTTCTTATTGCTGATGGCCTAGATATTTTTGGACCATAGGGAGACTATGAGAAAGCTGGACTTTATTACATGGCATCCGTCAAGGAAGTCAACAAGCCCCATGAATTTGTGTTTCCTTACTATGGTCAGTTTGCACAGGCTTGTTTGAGAATTTATAATTTCTTTAACTTTCTTTTATGCCTTTGCTATGATTAACGTTTGCTTACATACCTAGGACTCCATTTAACTCTTGAAATTTGTAACTATCTATTGCTTTCATCTAAAAAAAAAAAATGTTGGATCAGTTGATGGTATTAGTTATTGTATCTTGTGTTCTTTTCATGATATGTATCATCAATAGCATCTCAAACATGCTGCCATGCGGTCATTTATGTTCCTCCTAATTTTTTGTTCTAATTTCTTTAACGTGGTTGCAGGGTTGGGACAAGTGCAATTAAAATTGGGAGATTTTAGAAGTGCTCTCTCAAATTTTGAAAAGGTTTTGGAGGTGTACCCGGATAACTGTGAGACATTAAAAGTAAGTGCCCACCTTTCTGAATTCTGGCGTAATTTTAAGTAAAAGACAGGAAAACCTTTTTTTATTCTGTTCATGACTTGCATGGTTAGATTCCAGCAAATGGCTATCCATCATAAAGTCATCAAGTGTCTGACTAGTTTAATGCTGGTCATTGGCTCTAACGGGCTAACCAAAAGCCATTCCTGCGCTTATCGAGATAAAATTCCTCTCACATATTTATCTTGGAATCTGTGTCCGTTCTCCCAACGGGCTATCCAAACACACCTATTATCTGCCATGCAGCGAATGGAAATTTCATGGTGATGGGGTCGTACAAAACCTTAATGCATGCCCATACTAAACCTTTTGTTGGAAATTTCTTTTTTACTGAAAATGGAATGTAAAACTCTGCAGTCAGTGTGAGTCCTGCACACCTAATTTGTAATTAGGGCACTGATGGTTTAGCAAAAGAGATTAATGATTATACTGAAATGTGTTGCGTCTCAGAAGCAAAATCTGTCAGAAGAATTGGAACCTTTCCTTTCTTTAACTCTCTCTTGGGGATATAGAAAAGTTTATTGAAGAAGAGATAGAGAAGTACATAGAAAAAGGGCAAGAAATCCTCTACGCTCAAAAGAAAATAGACAAAGGAAAATTACAGGGTATGTAACTCGAGAGTTTTTCAAGCTTTGTGCATATCTATGGGGCATTGTCTGGAAAGCCCATTCACTGAACCCCACAATGATGCCATGAAGGAAATCTTTTTCCAAGGAAAATGGGAAGGATGAGACTTCCGGTTAAAGATGCACATTATGCTGTAAACAAATGCACCACACTACTCCCTCAGAAATTTTCCCTTAATGCTGCTAAGAATGCTTTTGTCCCATTGTTTTTTACTGCCTTTTTTCATTTAATTATTACGTCATTTCTTATTTTACTAATTTCTCTTTCCTTACAGTCAGTTGGGCATATATATGTTCAGCTTGGTCAGACTGATAAAGGCCAGGAATTTTTAAGGAAAGCTACAAAAATAGATCCACGTGATGCTCAGGTGAAAGACTGATAATATTATTTCTTGCAACTCAATCATTTATTCCACATTCCTACAACTTGACTGCACACACTACATGTCTCTACTTTCTATTTAGTCAATTATGACTCTATTCTATCAACCAGCTTAACCTATTTGACTATTTCCTATCTTCAAATGTTGGCCTAATACTACACCTTGATTTTTTATTATTTTATTTTTATCTATTATTTGTTCTTTTTGTTACTATAAGACTATCCTCTGGGCATTCATTTTCAATCTTCCTCCCAAGTCCCATTCCATCGTTAAATAAAAGCATATTTTATCATATTTACTTTTAATTCTGTATCCATTCTTCTCTTTTTTAAGATGATACAATTCTTAAGACCTTACATATTTGAAACCTATAATGCATCCATAATTTCTTTATTTTTTAAAAAAATTATAATAGTCAAATAGAATGTAATATTTCGCTTTGATTTTTCAAAAGAAATGTAGTATTTTGTGAATATTAATTTTATTGACTTCGCTTCCAGCTATGGATTTTCCCCTTGAAAAATTTAATGAACATCTGAACAACTATATTCTCTTTAAGTACTTGATGAATGTAGAAATAGAATGTTGGATTTATTTGTGAAAAGATAGGTTTTTGGAATTTAATTATCCTTTTTTAAGGCCAAGAGTTTCAAATGTCTGTAGAGAATAATATGATTGTTTTATGCTGAGTTTATATATATATATATATTGTCTCTAATTCTATTGTTTTTAGTCCATTGCCACTGGCATCTCTTATTTTGCTTTTCTGCTTCTCCCGGCTAGTTTAAATTCCTGTATGTGTTTGATGCGAGTGGGGTCATGAGAATGAGAGCTAAAATCAGTTGAGAGAGAATGGCAAGTGCCCTGATGAGTGATTATAGCTTCTGGTGTCATTGTTGGTGTGCAAAATCCGAATGGGTATTGAATTGAATTTTGATCATATTGGAAAGGATGGTTAACACAGGCAGTGTTCAGGAGTTTTTCACGATGGAATGGGGTGGGATGGCTTAAAGGTGTGTACCATTGTTTTGGAGAAATTTTGAAAAGGGGGTGGAATGGCCTCTCAAGCCATCCAACTTAGATTTATTTGACAATAGTCTAAATCCTTTGTCAAATCAAATATAAAAGATAATTCTAATAAAGCAAGGAATGCTAGTTATCTTAGGATAGAATGAAATAAGCTGAAAGGGCTTTTGCATGAGGGGCCATGTCCGTAGTCATGTTAGCGCAAGTTTGTAGCACCAAACTCCATTAGTTCTGCTGCATTGGTACTTTGATGACCTTGAGACATAAGTTTATGAAACAAAAGTTTGCGTTTCTCTAACTCTTGGCATTTCTTTCCCCCCATCATTCTCTTCTCTAGCTCTTGGTTTAATTTTGTATTTTCTTTTAACTGTCTTCAGGCTTTTCTTGAGCTGGGAGAGCTATTGATTTTGTCTGACACAGGAGCTGCTCTGGATGCATTCAAAACTGTAAGGGGCTAAAATCTTTTGTGGTCTGTACATGTTAGCTCGATATTTAATGAAGGACTTTGCTGTTGAAGGCCCAAAATATTCATTTTAATCAGGAATTTGAAAATCTACTACAGGCATGTACACTTTTTAAGAAGGGAGGTCAAGAAGTTCCAATTGAATTACTCAATAATATTGGTGTCCTTCTGTTTGAAAGGGGAGATTTTCAGGTTTGTTCTTCTCCTGGAAATCTGACATTCTCGTTATCCCTATTTCAAAAATACCTCATCTCTATTATTTCAGCTTGCTCAACAAACTTTTGAAGAGGCTCTAGGTGATGGAATATGGCTGTCTTTCATCAATGATGAAAAGAAGTCATTTGTTGATGCTGCCGAATCCATTCTGCAATTCAAGGACATGCAATTATTTCATGACCTTGAAAGTAACGATCACCATGTGGAAGTACCATGGGACAAAGTCACTGTACTCTTTAATCTGGCCAGATTACTGGAGCTGCTAAATAAATCTGGAACTGCAAGTATACTGTATCGCCTGATCTTGTTTAAGGTATATGTTTATTCATTTAGTGCTTGTTTGGAAAAGCTTATTTACTCCCTAAAAGTACGATCAACAGTGTTTTTCCGTAAAACGAGAAAATTTCCTCCACATATTTGCCTCGGCTTGCATAAAAGTACTTCTCTACCGTGTTCCCAAATGGATTTGTCAATATGCATATAACTATGTGATGTATCAAAGACCTGCCACACATATTGAAATGCTAAATACTTGAAAGAAAATTAATTTGAATTTTCCCAATGCCATCTGATAATGTGTTTGAGATGTCAGTTTGCTTATGGGAAAATATTTTTTGTGATGCTAGTTGTGAATGGTCCAACCACTTCTGTCACTGCCTGGCAGTCATTGTTTGCGCCTTTCATGACAGCCACAACTTCTACCTATATTTAATTTGTTATTTGTTTAGAGATTATAATAAAACTATTCACAGGCCTTTATTTTTTGTTTAAGCTTTGGAGTTAAAGTGGTTTTGTGACATAGTATTAGAGCTTTTATAACCTGTTTATCATAATTGATTTCATATGGTTAGAATTGATTATAATTTATTGCATATAATTAGGGAGATTATTCTGTAATTATTAGTTATCAATACATTTGCCTCGTATCTTCACTATAAATTAAAGTGTGACAATCAAGCTACTATGCACTTAGCTTCTTGTCGAGTCTCTCATGAGAGGACTAAACACATTGAAAATAATTTTCATTTTGGAGATCGTCTGAGTAATTGATAACTTCATTGATAATCTGAATTGGTACAAAAAGACTTGCATTGGCATTTAAACATTTATTTTCAGATCCCTGAGCTACCTGTTCAGCTATATTCCCTCACATATTTCATAGTGGTCGAAATTCTTCTTCTCCATTACTATGCGATGCCATTAGCTGGTTTTTTTTACTCCAGGTTGCCCTACACAACGGTACGATAACCTGTAGTTGTCCTATCAGTGACTGAACCTGCCTAGTCGACATCACACAATTTTCTTTGTCCCCCAATCAAAATAGACACCATTAACCCCCATTCAAAATAGACACCATTAATAATTAAACAAATTGTTTTTGCATGCTGCATAAAATTTTGGGAGAATTTTTAAGTTCCAAGCAAGGGGAATAATATCTGATAAGTCCCAAAGAGCCTTCACTTGTCACTGACAAATATTTGAGATTTGGTAGATATTATTCCCTTTGCTTGGGATCTGAGTGCAATTCTCCCTAAAATTTTCTTATTGCTGATTTCTTATTTATGTTTCCCCCCAGTTTCCAGACTATATTGATGCTTATCTGAGGCTAGCTGCTATTGCAAAAGCTCGGAGTAACATTCTCCTAAGCATAGAATTGGTGACTGTTATCCCTTTGGTCTTGTCAATCTTTTCCTTTTGATTTAGTTATATAGCTTTTTTCATCGATCAGTTTTTTCTGTAGGTTAATGATGCCTTGAAGGTCAATGAAAAATGTGCAAATGCCTTGTCTATGCTTGGTGAGTTGGAGTTGAAAAATGATGATTGGGTGAAGGCAAAAGAAACCCTTCGGGCAGCTAGTGATGCAACTGATGGAAAAGACTCCTATGCCTCTCTTTCCTTGGTATGCCTACTCTTCCAAGTGCAATCTGCTTCACAACTTCTTTATTCCAAATTCCAGTATAGCATGTATCTTCATCATTGGTTTACGCTACTAAGGGTTGAAATTCAACTTAATTATGTTGCGTGAGGACTTCAATATGGTTTTACACCCACTACAGAATGAAATAGTTTTTAGTCTTAATTATGTTACCACTTCATGAACTTGTTTGGTGTGAATAGGGAAACTGGAACTACTTTGCGGCAGTTCGCAATGAGAAGAGAAACCCAAAGCTGGAAGCTACTCATTTGGAAAAGGCCAAGGAACTTTATACCAGAGTATGACCTTTTCAACTTTCTAACTGTCCTTTTACCAGCTATTCTCTGCAATGCCTAAAATTGTGTTTTTCTCAGCTTTTGTTCTTTGGATTGATATCTGATTCCTTTGATATTGGTATTTGATCTACTTTATGTAGTTTAGAAGAATGTGAAATGGAAGTGTTGTAGTAACTAGAGGATTTTCTAGTTAACTGCCTCTGCATGTATTTAGTAGTTACGGTTACCCCTTGGCATGAGGAAAAGTATGTGAGACGTACTTGTTTTGAGAGAACTGGGAAAAGGATACGGAATGTCAATTGGATTATGTGCCTTTTCTGGAGTCAAACTTATCCATTCATGTCACTTTCTTTACTGTGGTCAACACTTGCCTGACAATGATCATTTTTTTTTATATATTTTTTAATTTTTCATGATTTTCATAAACTTGCAGGTTCTGATACAGCATTCTGCTAACTTGTATGCTGCCAATGGTGCTGGGGTAGTCTTGGCAGAAAAAGGTCACTTCGATGTTTCAAAGGACATCTTCACCCAGGTCCGTTGATATGCTACTGATCTTTGGGCCATGAAGAATATAAACTTTAAAGTTTCAACTGCTGATCACTTCCTTATCTTTTTGCAGGTTCAAGAAGCTGCAAGTGGTAGCGTTTTTGTGCAGATGCCTGATGTGTGGATTAACTTGGCCCATGTTTATTTTGCTCAGGGAAATTTTGCCTTGGCTGTGAAAATGGTTAGCAATTCAGCATGTCCTACATTCACTGTACTTGTTTGTATCTCCTGTAGTCTTTTCACAGTGGAAATTATATGCTAATTACCTTTGGTTCATGCAGTACCAGAACTGCTTGCGGAAGTTTTACCATAACACAGATTCACAAATACTTCTATATTTAGCACGTACTCATTACGAAGCTGAACAGTGGCAAGACTGTATAAAAACTCTATTGAGAGCTATCCATTTGGCACCCTCTAATTATACGCTAAGATTTGATGCTGGTGTCGCAATGCAAAAGTTTTCAGCATCAACACTGCAAAAGTCTAAGAGGACTGCAGACGAGGTTTTTTTCTTAGATCCCATATTTTGATGAAAGCTGATCATGTAGCATTCTGTTCTCCAACCTTAATTGTAGCAGTGTTCTTTAAGAGAGAAAAAACATGGAATGAGTTGTGTCATATAAGTATCAGTCCAATTGGTTAGGGAAAAACTTTTTACTGCACTTGGTCAGTTATTATTTCTGTTTAAATTTCTATGGTCTAGTAGCGAGAGGTTTTGAGGGGGCATTGGTTTAAAGATTTTTCTATCTTATTGTGTTATGCCTAGTATTTAAGAAAAATGTTCTTTTTGATTGAGATATTAGGTAGTTTTTGTGCATTAGCATCTCAATCTGTTGCATTATTTTGATGTGGGTTCTGGCTTTTCCCTGAGGACAGGCTTCCTGGGTCGTTAATTTGATTTAATCGTATAAGTACCTATGCTTTTGTTGGTAGATCACACTTAAGTAGTATCTAGTCCGGTCACTTAATGATCCTCTATTTGACATTTATTTCTTGCTGTTAGGTGCGAACAACTGTTGCAGAACTGCAAAATGCAGTTCGTATATTTAGTCAGTTGTCTGCCGCTTCCAACTTGCACATTCATGGGTTTGATGAGAAGAAAATAGAAACCCATGTTGGTTACTGCACCCACTTACTTTCAGCTGCAAAAGTTCACCTTGAAGCAGCTGAACGTGAGGAGCAGCAGATGCGACAGAGGCAGGAACTTGCTCGTCAGGTTGCATTGGCTGAGGAAGCCCGGCGAAAGGCTGAAGAGCAAAGGAAATATCAGGTTTTCTTTTCATAATTGCTTAGTACCTACTGCATACTGGTAGACATCTAAATGTTCACTTTGTAAGTGACTTTTGCTGAATTTTGCTTGGAATTAGTTGGAAAGAAGAAAGCAAGAGGATGAATTGAAACGAGTACAGCAACAAGAGGAACACTTTAAGCGTGTAAAGGTAAGATCGAAGGTGTTCTTTTAAGAAAAGGAAGGTACAAGGAGCTGGTTAACTTTTTTTTTTTTTTTTTTTTTTGGCATTTAGGGAGGTTCTCTTGAACAATGCTGATTAAGAATTGGTTTGGTATCATGTTATTGTCTTAAAGGAAAATTTATTGTCTTAAAGGAAAATATTGGGTAAATTACTCGATTGGGTAACTTTTTGGAATTATAATTTTCTTGGTAACAGCACAAGGACATTTAGGACTAGATCTTGTGTGCTAGCTTTCATGCTGCTTCTTGCTGCCCAAGGAGCGTATTTAGTTTCTAGGGATACCTTAGTATTAACAAAATTTTTCCTGACAACCGCACATCCTGCACCTGAAAGGTAGATCATATATGAATACAAGTTAATAAAGGGAACAAACGATTCTGTAAAGTGCATTATCTGACATTTGCAATGCAACAAGTTAATGTTGCTGATTGAGTAACCAATTCAAATAAGCTTATTATTTTGTATGTCAATTACATTTCATATGTGTAATATATCAGCATACCATGCTTGTTAAATGTATTCATTCCCTCCTTGTGGGATTGGATGTGGGGCCATCTATCCGGCTGTTGGATTATGAAATGTCTTTTGTGAATGTTGTTTACTCAAATATAGATCGTGGCTATGCTGCAAAATGTTCTTCGAAAGCTTTAAGCTTCTCTCTGTATTTCAGGAGCAATGGAAGAGCAGCACACATTCTTCAAAACGGAGAGAAAGGTCTGATGATGAGGATGGTGGTGCCAATGAGAAGCGGAGAAGAAAGGGGGGAAAGAAGAGAAAGAAGGATAAACACTCTAAGTCACATTATGACACAGAGGAAATGGGTGAAATGATCAATGAGCAGGAAAATGAGGATGAAGATGCTGACATAAACTACACAGAGCCTACCACTCAGATGAATGATGGTGGTGGTGGTGCTGAAGAGAATGCCCAGGTTCTTGCAGCAGCTGGGCTTGAAGATTCTGATGTAGATGATAGGACGGTAATGTATCATTGGATTTATTTGCATTTACCAGTCATTTTTATCCTCAGGTTTTGTGCATCTCAATTTTTTAGTCGTTTTTTAAACTATGAGAGACACGTGGCTTTAAAATCAGCGATTGAGAAAGGGGCGGAGATGCAAGATTGCTCCTTGTGGATATGATCTGTCATAAATTGATTGAGATTGGATGTCTGATAGGTGTAAGGCGTCCATTGCTTCAATTTGTTTGTATTTGGTCGCATCAATTAGGAGTCAATTCCGAAGTAGGGATCATCTTCTGTATCGTCACTTTAATTTTTTTGGGTGAAATCTGTATCGTCGCTTTAGATGTAAAATAATTGTTAAGAGACCTCATTACTATTTTTGTGGCAAGGTTCACCATTGATTTTGCCCTTAATTTGTCTAGCACTGAACTGAATTTGGTATTCACCTTTCCCCCGACTGAAGCATTGCCCGCTCCTTTTTGTTTGAAGGCTGCACTTCCAACTATTAGTCGACGGAGGCAAGCTTTATCAGATGATGATGATGATGATGAACCGTTACAAAGAAGACATTCCAGTCCCATTGGAGAAAATTCTTCCATGCAGGATAGTGATGAAGAAGTCAAGGATAGGGGCCGGTCCAATGAAGATGTTGTCAGTGATGATGAGAAGCAGAATTGAGGTTCCGGCTGCAGTGTTGACAGTCTTACCCGGTCATGTAGAGGTTTTCTGGGGTTCTCAAAATCGTCTACACAAATATGTGATGCATCCCATTTTCTGCTGTATGTACTTTGAAAGTTTCTTGTTTTCTTGTGTAAAGTAACTTTATCGATCAATATCAGTTCCTTTTTCAGTTCATTAATTTCGAAAATATAATCTTGGACAGTGATTTCTTCGGCACAAGTATGCTAGGAAGTCTTGCACAAGACGTCCATAAATGAATAACCATATGGGATATCGAATGTCCTACTTTTAGTACCGTAGAAATCTAACTTGCGATAGGGAAAGGAAAAAAATCTTCTCTAGTCTTGGTTAAACAAAGAGTTTACTTTAATTCTAAATCCTCTCCATCCATTTTGTTTTTAAAATTAGTAATTATTTTGTTAAAATATATAAAGAGGTTTGCATTGAGAGTCATGCTAATGCATTTGATTGGAAAAGGGTATTTGGTGAAATTAAAACACGTCACAACTAAACTAATTATTTGACGCCTACGTTCAGAATTTAACTCCTATATCAAGATCAAGAATTGGAGATGTTATTATACAATGATTCGTTTGGTATGTTGGAATTGATTTTGGTGGAGATGGAAATAGAAATGGACATGAAGATGGAAATAGAGATAGAAATTAATATAAATATAGAAAAAAAATGAGGGGTCAAAAATTTAATTCCATGGAATTGAATACAATTTCATGGGTTACATCATGGAATTCATTTCTACCCATTTTGAATTCCATTTCCAATTTCACCATACCAAACATAGGAAATGAATTACATTTCCAATTCTACCTCTCAATTCCACCATACCAAACATAGCATAAGTGATTTGATGTATAGGAATCCAAATCACCATATGATAATTTATATGAAAAGAATTTGAGATAGTATTATATAAGTGATTTGACGTTGAGAATTTCACCATATAAAAAGTAGCTTCCTCCCTTGATGGAATCTAAAAAAATTTATATATACGTAAAAAGAATTTACTCATGTCTACCCATACATATGCTAAGTAGTAAGTCATTTGAAGGGGTCTGAGTCCCATTACGGTGTTTGAAGAGGCATTTTAATTCATGTGTGTCTAATTAAACGTCTAAGGGTAACTGATGATTTACTTTATCTAATATTGGTATGACATAGAAGAGAGATTTTGCACTTTCCTTAAATCGTAGATAACTTCAACCTCTTTCTAAAAATTTTAAAAATTTTGAATATAAAAAAATTTGCTTAGGGCCTATACTGCAAAATCTTAATTTTAAAAAAATTTAAAAATTCTATCATGTAGTACCTTGTATTATTCCACATGGTCACCATAAAATCCATGTGGTTAAAACATAAAAATAATCTCAACACAATAACAAGAATCACTTATTCATCTCTGGCACTGCCATGGTCCACGGCCACCTATGCAAACAATAAACCCAGAAAACCTAGTGAACCCTGATCAACAATGCAAAGGATCAAAGGTTCGGACTTCGAAGATCTCTTCAATGGTGAAGCCATCGATGAAGAGGGAAAATAATTAGATCAAGAAATTAAAAAAAAAAAAAAGGAAATCACTCCATCACTTGGACTTCATTTTGTGAAATCATATTCGGATGTAGTGGAATCAGATTCAGAAATAAAAGGAATCATATACATAAAAATTAAAAATAACTGAGTTGTGTCATGTCAAGTTTCTCGTGACTCGAGTTGATTAGAGTTTTGAACCTAGTTGTTTTATAATCTTTGACAATCCAATACATATAATTGTTCATTCGTGGGCAGGCATAACATTGATCTATATGTGCAAGCGAAGCAAGTACGGTTGCTCGGTTGACAAATGAGTGGGCGCCGTTCCGATCATCTGAAAAGGATACAAGGAAGGTCCTACGCATTTAGATATGTGTCTGTGTATAAGTAACAAAATGCAGTACATGCAATACATGATTAAGAAGAGTGATACCCGCGGGACTAGATTATGAGCAAAATAAGAATTGAATTACCTCAAACCCCATTTTTTGGTACAGTATCTTTGCCGGTATGTTATTAGGGTCCACGTGCACATATACCTGCTCCACGCCTGCTCATACAAGCAAGTACAGAGGAGGAATAGCAAGCAGATTAACAGCTTGATTGTTTTTGTGCAAAGAAATTAGACAGACGGCAGTGGCAACAATCAAATACCATGGGATTTAGCATATTCAACAGCAAAATGCAACATGTTGCTGGCAATGCCCAGCCGACGAGCTGATTTGCAACGCACAAGTTGGCGATATAACCATACCTGCTCCGCGGTGTTCGGTTGACGCTACAAAATACAAGAGGAGGGGTCTTCACCCTTTCCTGCACAAATGAGATTTCACATAGTGACGGCATCGTCAGTATCTGTATCACAATGACAATGAATGCAATTTAATTTCTTTCTAAAACAAAAGGAGGCCTACGCCTGCCTATCCCTACCCCAGGAAAGGTCTCTCCCTCCAGCAAATATCCAATGCTCAAATCAAGGGTCCCTACCACGCTTTTCAATATTGAGCCTTCTACATTCTTCGGCTCCTTCTTCACCTGTTAAAATCGGCTCCAAACGAAGTCAAAATATTGATAATCAACTGTTTATCTACACTTTAACTCACAAAAAGGATCATTTCATCCATTAAAGTCGATACTTAATATCTGGTACAACGTTAAATTCTCAACATCATCATTACCGTAATAATGCATGAGCAGCTCTGCCTGTTTTGCCCTCTGCATCGCCCTTTAACCGCGTTATATTCCTAAGGCACAAGAACTACAAGTCCAGTAAAGAATTTCTTGAATGTTTCCAAATCTCATTATGTATACACAATGAGTCCACGATCTTATCAAAGTGGTTGGCATTGTCTCCTACCTGCTCCGCAAATTTTCTTTTGTAGTTATCAGTATATCTGGAAAAGCATTGTGAAAATCAGCGCACAGGCGCTTAACTTTTCCTTCAAAGGGGATCAATCAGACCCACTTAAAATTGAATGAAAATGGGGTCAACAAATTGTTTCACCTTCATCTTTCCGAGTCCCTGTAACTCCCCTCCCTAACGTCTTAGTGAACTAGGTACAAAATTTGAACAGGTTTATGAGAGAACAACTCTAGCGTACTGTATTTCGTACCGTTCATGAGTTCGATCCTCCCAGTGACTTTCTGCCCTTAGCCACGCTGCTGTCTACCACGAAAAACGAAAGATAGAGTACCATAGGATATGATTTTGACGAATGGAGACAAGAAACCAGCAAACACAAGAACTTCATTTTACATAATAATTCATTACTGACCCAGTATTCTTCATCAACCATGGCTTCTCGTGCAACAAATCGCCCAAACTCAATCCTAGTCACTGGAGCCAGTTCTCGATCTGCATGCTGCAATTGGTCACAACCGGGATGATCGGACCTCGGAATTTCTGCCATGAGCATGGATGGTGTTGAAAGCGGTACTGAAACTTCTTCCTTTTTATTATTCATCATAGCGTGGAATTTTGAGCCCATCGCCCTGTTCATGTTATCAAACAGAACAGAAACGGTAAGATAATTTAGTTTAGGAGGAGAAAAATTGAATGTTAAACTCACCTGGTCCAAGAGGCAGTCATTCTTAGAAATTTATCACTGCCTAGACACCCAATAGGAAAGAAACTTCGGAATTCAGGTCTATGAATTGAAACTGTTGACATAGGATGCGTACTTCCTCCAGATTTTTAGAAAAGCTAAATTTTGTTTTGGCAACCTAGAAGAAGAAAACACTCTACTGGTGCACCCGTATCCAATCCTTCTTACGATTTGGGAGAAATACGAAGGAGGTTCGAACACAACGGATTAAACTGGAAGAATTAGTACAGTAAGCAAGAAACCTTGAATATCAATCCTAAGTAAAGAAAATACAAGTTTGATAGCAACGAAATGGAAGCTCTTCTTGCCTTCTTGGCCATGAAGTTGAGTAGTGGCTATTACTCTGTTGGTGGTTGTGGCTAGCGGGAGTTCGCTTCTCAGCAATTATTTTCCCAAGGGGGGAAAAACAAAATGACACGCACCTCACTTTGTGGTTGTGAAAAGTGAAAACTGAAGCGATTTTTTAAAGTATACATATTTTGATTCAAATAGATAATAGATATCTAGTGTTGGAAAAAAAAACAGATAATAGATATCTAGAAATTTATTATAGCTTGCTTATTATATGTGATTGCTTGCATTAACTTGATTTTGCAAAATTCCATGTAATTATTATTTGTGCAAATTTCAGTAGAGATTAAAGGCTCGTTTGTCTCTCCTTTTGTAAATTTAGGTTTTATCCCAATAATTATATTTTTTTTAAATTTAGGTTTGAATTGTACATTGTGGAAAAAAACTTTTTTGTCAAATCACACTCACTTTCATTATAATTTTTCTCTTTCCTTTTTCTTTTTTTATTTTTTTTTCATATTTACTTTTTGCTTCGAACTCAATAACTTCTAAAACACAATTAACTTTTAAAATCTAGATTTTGTCTTGAAATCTGGAAAAGTTATTCTCTAAAACATAAATTTTAATTCGAACTTTGTAAAAACTATTTTTAAATGAATATTAAATCTAAAAAATTTTGTAAAAACTATTTCCAGATTTTTAAATTGTACGTTGCCACTTTCTCTTTTTAGAATAGTCTCCCTTCTTTTCTAGATTCCTCACCAACGAGAATAGCTTTATCTGCTCAACAACTTCATTAATTACATTCTCTCTCAACCCCTCCAAAAGCCAAAGTCATATCGTGATCGTTGCATGATGGCTAATTTAATACTACTAAAGAAGTTAGTTAAACTAGTGAATATATCATATTTTTTTCAAAACACACTGATTATCTTCCACAATTTCTTCTCACTCCTTACTTCATTATTGTTAAAAGAAGTATCAATATGTAATTTAAAAAAATTTACAAATATAGAAAAGAAATCTTACATTTAAAATCACTATCAACCTATCAATCAAGTCCTTTATTAAAGATGAGAGGAGTATAGGTTTATACCTTAATGGTATTACAAGTGGAATGATCTTGAACTTGTTGAAAAAAACTTCTAACGTTGATGTGTTGTTTTATATATTTGTTTGAAACACGTTTTTTTTATCCATTTATAAATCAAAGTCTCGATGTAATGGCAAACTTATTATTTTAACACATAGAGCTAATTCTTTTGCACGTTATAACCACTCTCTCTCTAATATAGAAAACTGTAACTTGTTCAAACAATCTTTGGATTTCACATGAATCAAAATTAAAGAGCAGTTAAGTAGTTAAAGTGAAAAATAAAAACGTAACATATTATTATTACTCAATCAAACATGCTGAAAAAACTTGTTAAAATTTAAGGGAGTTTATTTTTTAAGTCCTTATCTATCAGAAATTGATCTGTAGAAAACTTGTTTCAAGATTCTTTGAGGCATCACATAAAGTTATCATACTCATATTCTTAAAAAAAAGTACACACACACAAAGCAACAACAGCAAAACTCGAAAGAAAATACTTAATGTATACCTTCCAAGTTGAATTGCAAAGTACCGAGAAGCCTTTAAATAGGTATAGAAAGACCCTAAAACTCTAAATGATTCTAAAGATGGTACAACGAATACAAAAACATCTAAATTAAAGATGCTTCAAATCTTTTCTAAAATCTAATAATTCTTCAAATGATAAAATAACGTTAAAATAATGGTTCAAATCTTAATGTAGCAAGTTCATCAGAAATATTAGAAACTCAAAAACATATCATTGATTCAATGCTTCATCCCCGTCTTCTTGAATGGACTCTTGCTGATCGTATTATAATTGCAATGTGCCTATGTGGCAAT